>OY755252.1:48052839-48140692 GCA_963576725.1 Azorinus chamasolen | reverse complement strand
TAATGTGTCAATGACATGTATACATGTACAGGACGAGGGTCACTAATTATGTCATATCAGATCTAATTTGTACAGAATGCATCAACATGTATGTATTTGTACGACAATTTTATACCACACGTATACGGCGCAACCACTGACTCAATACGACTGCTTGCTCACTGTTTGCGAAAATGTTACACATTTATAGTCACTATCATATAATAAAACAAACCACAAAATAATCAACAAGCGAAACTTGATTCAGGAATGATAGTTTAGCAGTGGTCCAGATAGAATGTGTAAATCAAAACATTTTCAAGAATAACTCATTTATATCTCCGTCAAACCCTATAGTGTGACCACTCTTTAGATTCGTCTCGAAGAGTGGTCACAAGATAGAGTTTAGTAGAGAAATGACCTCTTCCCTGTTCTATATTTAGTCAAATATTCAATACCTTCTGAATATTCATGGACAAAATAGTTATAATGAAATATGGAAAGTGTAACATTGTAACCGTTTTAGAAACTGAAGAATCGGATCTTTCAAATTTCATTAGCAAACAGAGCAGACCCTGATCAGGCGGTCCCTATAGAAGCCGTCTGATCCAGGTCTACTCTGTTTGCAGATGCGTGAACATGAGTATATGAGGGAAAGGGTTAAGTATTTGAGTACACACGTTTAGCCGTTGCTCTTTTTAGGCACACTAATCTATTTGTTCTATGTTTTGGTGTCTTTGAAGTTTCACCAGGAACACGTGTTACTACAATTTGTATTTTCTGACCTGAAATATACATATAACTAGTGCTCTTTAGCCTGTAGGTTTGGTTGACCTGATGCAAACACACGCACATGTGCTAATCAAAATGCGACGATGAATTCTAAACTACATTCCTAACCAATGAACCAGCCCTCAACAGTCATTGAAATGTATTTTATATTCAGATTTTGTAAAGATGGGTCAATGAGGTTTAGGTGTTAAATGGTGTAATCTATATACTCAATTATGCATGCCGTTTTCAAGAAAATATCAAAAAGAAGAAAGCCATAGCATACCTATGAATTACAAAAATGGTTGGTCTTATGAAATGAAAACGTTGACAGAATCGAAAGATAATAGCTAACCGTGGAACATCTTTAACTCCTCCATGAGTATTCATGAATATTAATTAGTTTATTTGTAATAATAAGGCATGAAAACAGGACATTTTGGACATGGCAGAAACATAATTATTTATATTTTTAAGCAAACAAAGCAGACCCTGGTCAGACGGCTCCTATATGATCCGTCTGATCTGTGTTTACTCTGTTTGCATATGCGTGGATTGGCGTATTTATGGAGTAAAGGGTTAAAACGGAGTTCGTTTATGAACAATACCTCAACGTGTTAGAAGATGATAAAATCAGAATTGCTTTCACACAGTCCAGACTTTGTTCGCACCTCTTGGAAACTGGAGTTGACAGATATAACGGTAAAGAAATACTCGTAAAATGATAGTTGTGCTCTTTAAATAGTGTCGAATCGGAATATCACTTTCTACTCTGCTGTCCTTTATATTCAGATTTACGTAAAATATACAAAATTGCCATGCCTTGGTCCTCTCTTCTTTAATTTGCCAAACTTATGGCCAGTAAAAAACTAGGTTTTATCAGAAATGTATCAACATTTATTTAACATGTTATGTTAACAAGTACGAAATGCATAGATAATATTGCTTCTTAGGGTCTTTTTTTTTTAATTTCTTTCCTTTTTTAAATAAAGTGAAACCCCTCAAAACCGGAATTTTGATGGAGAAAAGTTTATATCTTTTTAGGGTGAAAGTCGTAAAGAAAGCTTTTTCTGGGGCTTTCTGAAAGACTTTTAGCATGCATTAACCCATTCCCTCCTATTGACGACTTTTGACGACTCTGTAAAAGTCACTTAGTTTAAACATATCTTATTTCTGTAATTTACAACATGCATAAATATACACAGTTTCTAAGAAGGATTGCAATGAATGTTGGGAGCTTATTAAATTCCCCTGCTTGGTGTCTATTATTTCACAAAAGTCACTCTGTGAAACCATTGTGATAAATAGAGCATTTGTCCCTAAAGCAGCAAATGCTATTTATCACAATGGTTTCAGAACTACAAAATTCTAAAAAAAATCCTTTTCTGTAGATAATGCTCCTTTTCGGTAGATTTATTCAAATAGGTTTTATCTAAAAATAGCCTATGAGGGAATGGGTTAAGCAGGTCTGAAAGACCGACTCTGCTACTGATTTTAACGTCTTTTCATCGTGGTAAGGGTTAACCCTTTTGGCGCCAAATTTCTAATTGTCGTCTGCAAATCATTTTTTCTAAATCATTGGGTAAAATAAGGAAAAGAGATAACTAAATGCACATTTCAAAGGAATAAAGCATATATATTCGTATAGTAATAGAGTTTGAGACAAAAAGTGAAGTCCCTGATCAGACGCCGTCTTTAAAAGGTGGTGTCTGATCTGGGACTGCACTATTTGTCGTGTTGCATTTTTGTGACATTGGCGGTGAAAGGGTTAAGCGCGCGAACCTCATATGTGTTAAAATTCACCATCTTACATTTTCTCTCCTGCATTTTATCTAAATGAACGTCTTAAAGAGATACAGTACATTAATTAATTGGCAGACAGAATAGTGTTCACCCTTATCAGTCGTTGTATCTAAGACACGGTCGCAATGCATACTGTTTGTGAAATCACTACAGGCGATGTTGAGTGTCAAGCGACCGCTGACTCGTGGCCCATATTCATGAAGTTTAACCATTTACTCCATAAGTACGCCTTTGCAAACAGAGTAGACCCAGAACAGACGACTCATAGAGGAGCCGTCTGATCATGGTTTGCTCTGTTTGCTTATAATATAATATAATATAATATAATATAGACGGGATTCTACCGTTTTTGCTATGGCCAAAATATCCTGTGTTCATAGGCCATTATAAAAATTGAATCTAATTAGTATTCATGCTATCTTTATTTCTTGCATTAATATTCATGGAGTAAAGAGTTAAGACTAGACTACACTATCTGCCGTAGAAAAAGTCTGTTATTTAATTATTTAATTTAATTAAAATTGATATAATGATGGGTCGTTGAGGCAGGTGGTAGCTTCATGCAGGACAGAAAGTTCTCAAAGGAGCTTTCGGCATTACTGTTGTCATGTATTAGGCAACCATCGTTTTTAAGACGCTCATGTTTAGCCTACTACGTTAGTGGTCGCTTAATTCAGGCCTTACTCTATTTGTTTTTCGAACGGGACACGCCTACATCAGGTGCAGGTCCCTATAGTAAGGGGGCACGCTTTAAACATGCCTTACTCTAGGTCTTTGTTTCGAAAGGGACACGCCTACATCAGGTGCAGGTCCCTACATTAAGGGAATACGCTTTAAACGGGCCTTGCTGTAGGTCTCTTTAGAAAGGAACACACCTACATCTGGTGCAGGTCCCTATAGTAAGGAGAGACCCTTAAGACAGGTTTACCGTAGGTCCCTATTGAAAGGTACACGCCTACATCAGGTGCAGGTCCCTTTAGTAAGGAGATGCGCTTAAAACAGGCTTTGCTGTAGGTCTCTTTAGACACGGACACACCTACATCAGGTGCAGGTCCCTATGGTAAGGAGATACGCTTAAAACAGGTTTTGCTGTAGGTCCCTATTGAAGGGGGCACGCATACATTAGTAACAGGTCCCTGTAGTAAGGAGATACGCTTAAAACAGGATTTGTTGTAGGTTTCTTTAGAAAGGGACACGCCTATTTCAGGTGCAGGTCCCTATAACACGGGGATACGCTTAAAACATGTCCGTATAGAAAGGGCATGTTTAAAAAAGGTCCTACTGTAGGTCAATGTAGAAAGGGACCTGCTTAAAAAAGGTCTAAGAAGAGACACACCGAAAACAGGCTTTACTTTAGGTCCCTATAGTAAGGGACTCAAAATAAGGTATTTTACTACTGTATATGCCCCTATTATGTTTAGATGTTTTAACCCTCTAGTGCAGATAGATATGCGTATTCATGCCTTTACAAACAGAGAAGACCCCAATCAGACGGTTCCTGGTCAGGGTTTGATGCGTTTGATTCTACATGACCAACATTCATGTGCAAAATATCCCGTGTTCGTGGTGTCATTATAAAAAAAACATCTTATGAATATTCAAGATAAAGGATCAACACTGATGATTCTTCTCAACATTTAAATGAACACACAGACAGGTTGCATCCACATCAAGCAACGAATAAATAGATATCTGGTCGCTACTGGTAATGTATACGAACTGGACGAACTAACAAGTTTGACGATTCTTGAAAAATCAGACAGACGAGGGTTTGAGCAGGCGAACATCTATATATAATGTAAATAACAGACATGTTCGCCTATATCCAGACATTCTGGGATCATTAATAACATTAACCCATTCTCTCCTACTGACGCCTTTTTTCGCCTCTGTAACACTCAATGTTTTGAAACCATTGTGATAAATAGAGCATTTGCTCCACAGAAGCAAATACTCTATTTAATTCACAATGGTTTCAAAACTACACAATTATAAAATCTCCTTTTCTATAGTTAATGCTCCTTTTCTGTAGATTAATTCAAACAAGTTGGGTCTTAAAATAGTCCAGGAGGGAGTGAGTTAACAGTCCAGTAAATCTGTTTTCATACCAAAGTAAACGATACAGTTAAAGTCCCCTATTGCAACCACTTCAAAGAAATATAATTCTGGGTCATAAATCCAGGTGCTTGCTCAATACAGGACGAAAGTAATGCAGACAGGAGCTTTTTGCATTACGTTCGTCCTGCATTAAGCAACCGCCTGCTTTTAAAGACATCTATGTTTATTCATAAAGTGGTCGCATTAGAAGGGTTTACTGTAGATTTAAATATCATTTCATAAGTTGAAGATATTATCTAAGTTGTGATAAGTACCAAATCCATTCTACCGTCAACTAATATACAAACACATCACCCGTAAACATTCTTATCCTTACACTTATCCCGCTCAGAGAAAAATAATGTCCGCTCAAATGTGGATCGGATGCAAGTTTTTACTTTTTTCAGATTCGATCAGTCGTTTGAGACATTTTTGAGTGTCAAACAACTTTGATACCAATGAAGTGTCGAGTTACTCGGCGTCTCATCTGGATCCAAATTGTTCGGAAATGAGAGTCCTGTCGCGGGTAGAGGGATAAAGGCAAACGGGTTGAACGTGGATTAATGTTATTCGGTTTGTTGAATTAGGTATAAAAATTCAATCCATTCAGACATCAGCTGTTCAACAGCTCTGAATATGAATATGACCAACAACATTAAAAGACACACGTGCGTGTTCTACATGTGCGCAAATGTAGATGTAGAGAGAAAGAGGTGCGCACACAGAGAAACTGAATGACACACAGACAGAGACAGCCAGAGACTGAGAGAAACACACAAGAGGAAGACAGAGGCAGAGAAAGAGACAAATGATGAAAGATCGACACAGAGAACGAAAGATAGAAACTGACACATAGATACTTGAAATGTAGATGGAGAAAGAGAGTATGAGATTGAAAGCCATTTGAAATGTTAAAGTGAACAGTCACGTTATGGACAATAAAGGGAGATGTACTTCAGATCTAGCGTTCGGTTAGACAAATAGGTTTTATAAATAAACATCAACACACCTCTCCTTAAATGACCTAACCCACCCCATTCCATCCCTGGACTGTTATTGACTCACACAACAAATGTCTCTACCCAAAACAATATAAAGCCCTATAAACATCTTTTCACGGACTTGATAACAGAATGGATCCCGATCAGATGGCTTCTATAGATCAGGGTCTGCTGTGTTTGCTTATGAGATTACAATAGATCTGACTCTACAAGTTCTACCGATACCTAAAACTCCTGTGTACATACATGTATGCCTTTATAAAACATAAACTAATAAACATTCATGACGTCATTATTTGTTACATGAATATGCAACAGGGAACTCACCTCCTTGTAACCACAAGCTGATATTTGCAAACAGTTTGGATCCAGATGAGATACCGAGTAACCCGACGTCTTATCATGATCCAATCTGTTTGGGTAAGTAAAACTGTAACAGATCAGAGTTAAACAGGACTCATTTCTACACCAGGCTAAAGATTAACTACAGGTATTTTGATTTCCAGATTTACGTTCACTCAACACAGAATACGCAAAGATAGAACTGTAAATAAAATATATGTTAAAGAAAGTTATCAATAATAGATAATGTGCACGAGTATTATTAGACAACGTGGCTTTAAATGTCAAAACTCTGTATATATCAGTTTACTGTGGCAATACTTGTCAAAATACATTAAAATACAGAAACATGAGAATGAGATACAGAAGAAAGTATGATCGAATTTTATTTAATTTAAATTATTTATGTTATACAAGAAACATTTGTTATTGTAAAACAGTATCAGCATCAGGGTAGAAGGGGCAGTAGTGATACTGGAAATAATAAAATAAGTAAGATTATAAATACATGAAGATGTAGTAGTAGTTCTATAGAAGTAGAAGTAGTAGCAGCAGCAGCAGCGGTAGTAATAGTAATTGAGGTAATAACAGAAGTAGAAGTAGAAGTAGAAGTAGTAGTAGTAGTAGTAGTAGTAGTAGTAGTAGTAGTAGTAGTAGTAGTAGTAGTAGAGTAGTAATAGTAGCAGTAGAAGTAGTAGTAGTAGTAGTAGTAGTAGTAGTAGTAGTAGTAGTAGATTAGTAATAGTAGCAGTAGTAGTAGTAGTAGTAGCAGTAGTGGTAGTAGTAGAGTAGTAATAGTAGCAGTAGTAGTAGTAGTAGTAGTAGTAGTAGTAGTAGTAGTAGTAGTAGAGTAGTAGTAGTAGTAGTAGTAGTAGGTAGTAGTAGTAGTAGTAGTAGTATAGTAGTAGTAGTAGTAGTAGTAGGTAGTAGTAGTAGTAGTAGTAGTAGTAGTAGTAGTAGTAGTAGTAGTAGTAGTAGTAGTAGTAGTAGTAGTAGTAGTAGCAGTAGTAGTAGTAGTAGTAGTAGTGGTAGTAGGGGTAGTGGACTAGTAGTAGTAGTTGTAGAAATAGCATCAACAGCTGCAGCAGTAGCAGCAGTAGTAATAGCAGTAGCAGTAGAAGTAGTTGTAGTAGTAGCATAAGCAGCGGCAGTAGCAGTAGTAGAACTTATGGTAGTAGTAGAAGAAGAAGAAGAAGAAGAAGAAGAAGAAGAAGAAGAAGTAGTAGTAGTAGTAGTAGTAGAAGTAATATAGTAGGCTAATACAGCTGTTATGATGGGATAGAAAGAGTTATAGGGAAAGAAGCAGAAGCAGCAGTAACATTCTTACTTTATCATCTGGTTCGTCAATGTTTAGCATGATTGTCTTATTCAAATATCCACGTAATGCTGAGTAACGGTATAATCCTCTTGTATCACAGAAATAAAAAAAACATATGGCACACGGATAAAGAACGTGTATTTTTTTGTGTTATGAAACTATCCCCTAGTTTTCTGTCTATTCAGACTGTGTAAGATGTTTTAGTTCGAAATTTAGCCCAAAGAAGGCTTAACACATAAAGCTTGTATCTTCTGAAGATAGACCAGATATTGTCTTAATTTAAACTTTTGGTTTACTTTAATAACAGGACGGTCCCTGTTTGCAGTGACATGAAGATATTTGACGATAAATTTACTACATACCTGAAGAATGTTACGCTTGACAGTACAGGTGTATGTATTTTAACCCTTTCTACCCTGGATTATTAGAATGGCAGACTCCATCAGTGTTTAACTACACAGTCTACTTAGCATGAAAGGCTTAAATCTGAGCTATAATATTTCAAATGACAAACAGTGCAGACCCTTATCAGATGGCTTCTCTAGGGTCTCTCTGATCTGGGTTTTCCCTGTTTGCGAATGACACAGCATGTGTATCCCAGGTTGAAAGGGTTAAGCCTTTAACGCTTTCGCCGCCAAATTTCGTCTGCTAAATTTATCGTCTGCTTCAGGTTTCAAATTGATTCTCTCTTCAATTTCTTTTGAGTGACATAATTACAGTGTCAAACAGTCTGGATCCTGTTCACACGCCGAGTAACTCAGTGTCTCATGGATCCAAACTATTTGCAAAAGGACACAACGGATTCGTGAAAGAGTTTTAACACCAAGTACCGGTTGTCTGGAAACTTTGTCGTCTGCTACAGTTCTATTCTATTTCTTATTAAAATCTTAATCACACAGTGTGTGAGTGTGATAATGTTTGGATCCAGATGAGACGCCGAGGATCTCGTCGTATCATCTGGGTTTCTTTTCCGAACTGTTAGAAAACGATATTAAGAAAAGTATAAGTGTGGACAACACAGATGACTGAGATGACGTCTGCTGCAAGCTGATTTGTCTGCTTTGAAAAACGCTCGTATCTGTTGCATGCAGTAAAAAGTATACAGTAGAGCATACAGTAAAGACTTTTAGTTACAATGTAAGATGAATTTAGATATTTTAAGGCAGGTGGCAGAAAGCTCTTTACAGACCGAAATTGGAACTAATCCGAACTTCCAGTTTAGAGGATTTTTACTGTATAATTATAATGTATATTTATTTTTTATTTACACAAAAAGATGGCACTTGATTTTGCAAAGAGCTGTGATCAACCATGACATGCATATGATTAAACTATTACCTCATAGACTGTTTTAGATCCAGTCTTTTTGAATAAATCTACCGAAAAGATGCATTAACTAGAGAAAAGGAAAACATTTGAATTTTGTAGTTTGAAACCATTGTGATAAATAGAGCATTTGCTTCAATAGGAGCAAATGCTCTATTTATCACAATGGTTTCAAAAAGCGACGTTTGCATCTAGGCGTCAAAAGGCGTCAATATAAGGGAATGGGTAAAGGTATGCACTGTTTTGTATTGAATGATAGCTACAGGCAAAACGGCTCATGTGATCAGACCCGCGGTTTTAAGTCCGAGTCTTTTTTCTATTGAGATGCTATAACGAAAATGATCCCTGCAGAAACTACGACCCCAGGTCTCACTGTAAACCCCCCCCCCCCCCCCTGAACCGGATGTTCAAATTAGCACCAACACCGGTCTGTAAGACAGATGGTAGCTTAACGCAGGATGGATGTCAAGGGAGCTTTAAACAATTTTCTGTATCAATTTTATTATGCACTGAGCAGCCAAAGATGTGACTTCTTTGCTAAACTACTGGTTTAGAGGGTTTTTACATGTATGATACATTACAAAATGACATCTTATTTCAATAACAAAATATAATTTTAGCGCCCAAAGGTGTTTATCATAATAAGATGCACTTTTACCTGTATTGTCATACTGAACCGGTTAAACCGTTTATTCCATGAATATTCATGTAAGGAATAATGACATCATGAATATTGCTTTTGCTGGTATATGTTCGTAATAGATTTTGCTATTTTCAGAAATTGTAGAGACATAACTGCTTTACATTCAGAAGCAAACAGCATATCCTGATCAGATAACTCTTACAGCCGCCGTCTGACCTGGGTGTGCTCTGTTTACATAGGCATTAAAAGGCATAACAAATGTATGGTGTAAAGTACATGTATTTATGGTGTAAAGAACATGCATTTATGGTGTAAACTACATGTATTTATGGTGTAAAGTACATGTATATATGGTATAAAGTACATGTATTTATAAAGTAAATGGCTAGAGTTAATCATTTTACCGCCAAAGTCGCATAAATGCACCACAACAAATAGTACAGTCGCGTTTGATCATGGACTTCACTTTTTTTCTCAAGCTCTATTTCTATATCTGTGCTTAAATCCTTTGAAATTTGCATTTATTTATTTTGTTTCCTTATTTTACCAAATGACTTAACAAAAATGGTTTGCAGATGACAATTAGAAATTTGGCGCCGAAAGGGTTAAATGTAGACTTCTTCCGTTACATGTACAATGTATAATGTATATCTTTAGAAGTCGATATGCCAAACTATGGAATTTCAAAGAAAAGTTTTATTTGTTATGTATTTGTATTAATTTGCCGCACAAAAATATAAGAATGTATGGAGCACACAGCGAAGAAAGTTTTGATCACATAATTCTGAAATACGCCAGTTGATCTGAGTCTACACTACGGTGCTTTGTAACGATGCACGGCGCAAACAAAACCACCCACATACTTTAGAGACATAGTTTGTTTTGACAAATCCATTTTTCTCAAATGCACTTTTGCAAAAAAAAAGCGTGGTCGAGTATCGGTATAAGATACCATCCACGTCATGGGCGGATGACCCCTGCAGAGATATGATCTGTACATTGGGAGGGGGGGGGGGGTGACAGATAGTCGGAAATTGTAACAAGACTTCGATCACCCGCTGCGTAGGAGAAACGACTGTTTGGGGCATCTTAACCATAAACATTAATGTAAGAAATAATGACATTGCGAATATTAATTACATTAATTTTCATAATGGCATATTGACACGGGAATATTTAGTCATAGTAGAAACTGATGAATCATATCTATATTGTTTCATAAGCAAACAGGGCAGACCCTGCTTAGCGTTTGTTTTATTTTGTGCATAATGGATTACCGGTATATAGAATGATATGGTTTCTGCCATGGCCAGCACTTTCTGTGTTCACATGCCATTATAAAAAAAGTAATATAATCAATATTCATTATGTAATTATTTCTTTCATGAATATTCATGAAATAATGAGATAAAACATAAAATCAAATGAAACGAAACGTCATACTAATAACTCGCTCGAATGATGGACACGCCGACTGGCAATCGTAATGACAAAAAATCGGATCTATTTTGAAAATCTAGGATCTCACGTTTTGCCCAATGACTAGCGAGAATGTAGGTTAACAAATTACCATGGTAAACCTTGGACGTCATACATGTCATCCATTATAGTGAACTAAAAAAATCGATAATATACACGATATACAAATGTATTATTTAGTCAACAAATTCAGCGGCTGTTTAACCCTGCTATAATTTTCATTTCTTAACTATAGCTTCTATTTTCTCTCAAGAACCATTGCCATTAAACCAAACAGTTTCGATCCTGATGAGAAGCCGAGTTACTCTGCTAACTTTGTTGTCTGCTACAATTTTTCATTTTATTGATTTTCTTCATTTTTGTTTCAAAAACATAGTAACAGTAACAAACAGTTTGGATCCTGATGAGACGCCGAGTTACTCGGCGTCTCATCTGGATCCAAACCGTTTGCATAGGTAATTGGCATTGGCATTGACAGCGAAAGGGTTAACTCCTTCGCTCTCAATGTCGCATCTGTGATTACGAGAAACTATGCATACAGTTTGGATCCAGATGAGATGCCGAGTAACTCGGCATCTCGTCAGGTTCCAAACTATTTGTCACTGTTACTATTCTTTTTTAAATAAGAAAACTAAAGAAAAGAATATTGTAACAGACGACAAAGTTTGCAGACGACAAAATTTGGCAGCGAAAGAGTTTATGTGATAAACGTTTATACTTGTATGACACACCATGTCTATAGATCACCAAATATGGTAAACAAAATTTCAAACGTTTGTCCTGCTGTATCAAATGTCGTCTGCTAGAGCTGTCGTCTGCTCTTGATATCGCCCGTTTTCAATCCAAAATATATCATAATTGCAAAGTTTTGAGAAAATAAATATCAAACAATATTTATCCCTGCTCAGATGTCGAATCGTTCGTGGTCTGATCTTGGTCCGAACTTTGAAAAAATGACTGTTATGTCGAGGTTTAACAGAAGCCGGGTGGAAAGTGTAATTTAGAACTTCCTTTCTCCTGTATTCATAGCAACCATTTTCTTGCCAAGAGCGTCCTCACCAGCAGTTACAAACAGCGTGTATTCTGATGAGACACCGAGTAACCCGGTGTGACTGTCTCATCAGAATACACGCTGTTTGACACATGTGCAGTAGTTTATCAAAACACAGAACGAATTGGAAGTGAGTAACACTTGCAACAAACAGGTATTTAAGCAGGCATACATGTATTTGCAACATAATATCTGTAAGGCTTTAGGACTTTGAACACATGTCGTATGCGCACACAGAAAAAATGGTATTTGTTGAAATTTTAAAATAGATTTCTCATCATTTCTCTCTCATGAAACAAACTTGTAAACAGTATAAAACTGTAGATATTCTTATAAGACACCGACTTACTTGTCTGATCTAGATCAGAACTGTTTTCCCACTGGTAGCACGCTTTTTCAGGTTAAGTGTGAAGTTTTGAATGCATCACTCAGCTTGATAAACTATTTTATTTCTATCAACGGTGACTTTTGAGGACGTCAAGCTGAGATGTCGACTGCTTTAGAAACATGCCGTTTGCTTCAAATGTAACTATGAAAACGTTACTGTAACCCGTTAATCATTTCCCTCATATAAACGAGATCAGGGTCTACTCTGTTTGCTCATGAAAATATAATAGACCTGACACTCTAGATTTTACCAATACCAAATCATTCTGTGTACATATTCAGTTATAAAACAGCTGCAACAACTATTCATGTCATTATTTCTTAACCCATTACCTCATAGGCTATTTTTAGACAAAATCTTTTTGAATAAATCTATAGAAAAGGAGCATTAACTAGAGAAAAGGACAATTTTAGAACTTTATAGTTTGAAACCAATTGTGATAAATAGAGCATTTGCTCCTATAGGAGCAAATGCTCTATTTATCACAATGGTTTCAGAAAGTGACATTTACAGAGTCGTCAAAAGTCGTCAATATCAGGGAAAGGGTTAATGAAATATAAAACAGAGAAAGAGTTAACACGTTATTCACTAAGAAACATTCGTCTCCGAACATTGTCGTCTATTTCAATGATCAATGCACGTTTCCTTTCATTCAAAAACAAACCGTGTCTGAGACCGGGCGTCTCATCAGGATCCAAACGGTTTAACTTTTGTCCTGTTCTATGTTTATTTCAATACATGTTGAATGTTCATGAACAAAATAGTTAGAATGAGATATGGAAGGTGGAACATTGTAGCCATTTTAGAATCTACAGAAACAGGTGTATGAAAGTCCACTAGTAAACAATTCAGACATTGGGTCTACTCTGTTTGCAAATACATTAAAAGCGTTTATATGATTGAAGGAAAGGGTTAACACTCCAACTGTATTTTGGAGCAGGACTAGAATATACAATAACTTTGATAAACGAAGCAGACGACACAATTTACAGATAACAATATTTTGCGATAAAGCGTTAATGAAAACAAGATATGTGTTGAACTATCATACTGATAATTTTGACTCGACTAAATATTGCAAACGGTTTGGCTCCAGATACCTTTTGGCATCTTATTATGATCTAACACTCTTTGCTAATTAGTTTAACTTAACTCTAAGATCACGTGACGACGACTAAATACTTGTGTATGCAGCAGAAGACAGTTTTGGCAGACGACACATCTTATGACAGGAAAAGTGTTTAATCCTTCCCCCATTATAAACTTTTTTCACGCTTTGCAAGCAGAGTGGACCCAGATCAGACGGCTCCTGTAGCGTGTGTTTGCTGATAAAACTATATTAGATATGATGCCGAAATGATATCAAAATACCCCGTGTACTCATGTCATCAAAACACCCAGCTAATAAATACCAATGTCATTATTTCTTGCATGGGTGTTGAACAGTGAAAGGGTTAAAACCACGAACAAGTTGTTTACTTGTGTTTAACCACTGTTAAATTTGTATTTTATGTAAACGCGAGACATATCCATTAAGAACTTTTTTTTTTATTAAAATATGATCTGAAAAGATATAAACTATAACACTATGAAAGAAAAGGCAGGAAGTGTAAGATGACAGGTTTAACCTTTCCCTCATATAAACGTGTTTTTCACGCATTTGCAAACAGAGCAGACCCAGATCCTGTAGGAGCCGTCTAATCCGGGTCTACTCTGTTTAGTTTAGTTTAAACATATTTTATTTCCAAATACATGTATACATACAAGAACATAATACTGAACATAGTCATTTTGAGAAATGGGATTGGATCGGAAGCAAAGTTTGCTTATATAGATCCTCTACTCTGTTTGCTAGTGGAATTAAAAAAAATAAGTTTCTTTACTTTCTACAATGATTGCAAAGTTCAACATATTTCATTATATTATGTTTGTCTATGAATACACTATATGTTTTGAAAATCGAATTAATTATAGAACAGGGAAAAGGCTGACAGCAGGGCTTCGCTAAAGCGACTACAATAAATAAGTAAGGCCATCTTCACAAGCAGATGACTTCTTTATGTAGGAACCATGAGCTCCTGTATAACTTTTCCGTGAGAGATGTCTGATCAGGTTCAGATCTTTTGGTTACGGAACAACATAGATCTGATTCTACTGTTTGATTCAGATACAGTTGTTTTTCTATGGCCAAATAATTATGTTTGTGTCCTTATGCCAATATACACATTAAAACATTTTCAAGAATAACTTCTTTATTTCCCCTCCAAACCCTATGTTGTGACCACTATAGAATCGTCTCGAAGAGTGGTCACAGCATAAGGGTTGGTGGAGAAATGGTGATTTTAGCATTTGGGTACACAACCTTATTTATTTATATACTTGTTATAAGCTAGAAATATTCAGACGATAAGTTACGACAAGATACGGGTATCCGTTATGAAACAAGGGAAACAACCTAAACTGCCGCACAGAAACACAGGTAAGTGCAGTTAGCTCCCTGGATTCTACGATATTCTAATGTCTCGGATAATATCTACTATAATATTATAGTTCTTTTCCAGAATTAATGCACCGATATTTCTACGTAGTCTGTTCCCACAGATAATTTAGTTACAGTTCGGGTATCTAGATGTTTGAACTTCGTATAACACGAGAAACTGTGCGCATTGCATCATATATATTTTATCAAAAATAGCACCCCTCAATAACTAGAATTGAGATATTGACTGAAGATAAGATGTATACTAGTCTACTAAAAGAGCTTATTTCTCAGCCAAAGCCTATCTTGCTACTACTCACTAGAATCATCTCGAATGTGTGTGTCTATGAGGAGATTCTAGTGTGTAGCAGCAAGATAGGCTTTGGCGGAGAAATATAAACAAAGTATTTTACACCATTTTCCTAAATACTCCTCTTAGCTACAGTTCTGGAGAAAATTCTATGGCTTGTCGCAAAATTATTGTATTTATTTCTTTAAACTTTCACGAGGAGCAACTGCACACTTATCATGTTGCTTTCAATAATAATTTCTTCCCGTTATTTTCGAAAAATAGAGCAATAAATCAAACATGAAAAGTGTGTCGATCCGGATAAGACTGTGTCTCTCATCCAGATACAAATTGTTTACAACGGTTGTTATAAAATCGCACATAAAGTATGGTCACAACAGTGTCGTATTAAGATCCTACTTTAATTAACCCTTTCCTTCATATAACGAGTTTTCACGCATTTGCAAATAGAGTAGAACCAGATAAGACGGCTCCTACAGGAACCACCTGATCAGGGTCTGTTCTGTGTGCTGCTTATGGAATTAGATATATCTGTTTCTTTAGTTTCTAACATGGCTAAAAAGTGCCACCTTCCATATTTCTTTATAACTAATTTGTCCATGACTATTCAGTAGGTATTGTTTCGAATAACATAGAACAGAGAAGGGGTTAAGAGGGGTCGTCGACACTGGTCCATTACGTACTCTCTGTATTCCGTATTGAATTAGTTACCGTTCATCGTGTACACCGGGACGGATCACAGGCGAGACGACAAATTACTCGGCGTCCGAACTGGCCCAAAACTGTTTGCAACACAATCTTGCGACTGCTGTCTGAATAACCATTTCCTCTTGTAAACGTATTTTACGCCTTTGCAAACACAGTAGACCTAGACCAGAAGCTCACATAGGAGTCGTTTGACCAAGGTCTGTTCTGTTTACTTATGAAATTAGAAAAGACCTGACTCTGTAGTTTTAACCAAAAGCAAAACGTCTTGTGCCAATGACAACAATTCATTTAAAATATATTCATGATACCATTACTTCATACATGTATATTCATAGAGTAAAGGGTTAACATCAATACAAAGAGTTCATTCGCATAAAAAGAAACATCTCACCACAATCCAAATCTCAAAACAGATTCTACAAATTTTACGAGAACTTACTTAGCGGTTCAGTTCCCTTTTACAAGGTTAGGTTGCAAAACAAAATTCTTGTGGTTTGTATATTTGTAAGAAACTTAACCGAATCTGTATCATAATAAACGGTACCTTCCTTCCTTTGCAAGAAAAAACCCATTCATTGTCAACAGTGAAGATCCAGATCAATTGACGCATGTAACCATTTTCTTCATAGATACGCATTCAGACGTTTTTGCAAACAGTGTGCATCCAGATCAGATGGCTGCTATGGGAGTCTTCTGATTGTAGCGTGCCCTGTTTGCTCTTGGAATTAACCATTTCCCTGCTCTATATATATTCCAAATTCCAATACCTACTGATATTCTGGGACAAAATAATTATAATGAAATATCGGAAGGTGAAACATTGTAGCCATTTTACAAAATAAAGAAATCTATCTTTCAAAATTCCATTAGCAAACAGAGTAGACTCTGATCAGACGGCTCCTCTAGGAGCCGTCTGATCTGGGGCTACTCTGTTTGCAAACGCGTGAAAACACGTTTATATGAGGGAAAGGGTTAAATAGATCTGATTGTACAGTTTCTGCCATGATCAAGTATTCCCATTGTTTATTATAGCGTTATTTCTTTTATCTAATTAATATTCACAATTTCATTAGTTCGTCCATGAATATTCATGAGGTAAAGGAGATGAAGACCCTGTGTTTATTTACTAAGTGACCACAATGGAGGAGTTCTACTATACAACTGACACCGTATCTCTAATGGGAATTCTTGACCTCTCATTACCGCTGCCAACGGTTTCCTGCTACTAACAGTTACTTATATCCTGCCAATTATTAGTTTCCCGCTACTAAGAGTTACGTGCTACTAACAGTTACCTGCTGCTAAAATTTGCCCGTTTCTAACAATTCCCTGCTACTAACAGTTACCTGCTACTAATTATTACATGCTACTAACAGTTACTTGAATAACAGTTACCTGCTACTAACAGTTATCTGCTACTAATTGTTACATGCTACTAACAGTTGCCTTTATAACAGTTACATGCTACTAACAGTTACCTGTATAAGAGTTACCTGCTACTAACAGTTACTTACTTCTAATTGTGACATACTACTAACAGTTGCCTTTATAACAGTTACCTGCTACTAATTGTTACCTGCTACTAACAGTTACCAGCTACTAACGATTCCCTGCTTCTAACAGTATTAATATGTTACTAACAGCTACCTGCTACTAACGATTCCCTGCTTCTAACAGTTATAAATCTGGAACTAACAGTTACCAGCTACTAACAGTTATCAGCTACTAACGATTCCCTGCTTCTAACAGTTATAAATCTGCAACTAACAGTTATCAGCTACTTACAGTTACCAGCTACTAACGATTCCCTGCTTCTAACAGTTATAAATCTGCAACTAACAGTTACCAGCTACTAACAGTTATCAGCTACTAACGATTCCCTGCTTCTAACAGTTATAAATCTGCTACTTACAGTTATTTATACTAACAATTGTCTATCCAATAAGATGAAGTTAGTTTCTTTGTGGTGAAGCAAACCCACCATAACTACATATAGGCGTGCTTAAAACTCCTACAATTTTTACCTACTTCCAACTTGTTCAAGAGTTTGAGGAACTACTCACTGGGTGTCAAGCAACTTGGATCCAGAAGAGACACCGAGTTACTCGGCCTCTAATCTGGATCCAAGCTGTTTTCAAATGGTAGTTAGTTCGTGCTTAACGGGATATGAGTTTATAAATACTTGGTGTAATGTTGAAACAGATCACGTGTCTGGCATGGGCCACAGGAATCTCGCTTTGTCCTTCGCCTCTGTGATACAGGACCAGAATGGATCAGGTACTTCTTGTAAAATGTATTTAAGAAATAGTAACTGTTGTTTTTATCTGTTGAAATTTTGCCGCTTTATAGAGCAATAATGCTAAAACAGTCTGATTCTTGATGAGAAGTGTTTCACAATCAGTTTCACACAACATTGTATGGATATAAACATACATTTGAATTTTCTATATCAAAAGAAATTTATTGCTAATTAATATTCATACTGTAATTATGTCTTACATGAATATTCATGAGGTATAGGGTTAAACAGTCACCTGTCTTTAAAGACTCTCAGATACTGATTCACTGAGTGTCCGCTTTGGAAAGTTTCTAATACCATATGTTTAGCATAAACAATGCAACTCTAACTCCGCTGTTAAAAGTAAGTTCAGCTCAAATTCAGATACTTTAGAATGAACTCATTCTCAGACCCTGGGTCCAAGGTTATAAAGCTTCTGGGTCTCAGTCTTAGATAATTCTCAAGTACCTGATTGATTAGATTCTGAGCAAGCTCAGAATCTGGCCAATAAGATGCTTGAGAATGATCTCAAACTCAAGCAAAACGTTTTATAACCTCGGGGCAAGGTGTAACTTTGTTTTCGATTCAATAAAACGTTTGAGAAACTATTGACCGAGAGTCCATCACCCAGGGGAATGAAACTGGGTTCAAAGTATAGGTTTGGAGAATGATACTGGGTTCAAAGTATAGGTCAGGAGAATGAGACTGGGTTCAAAGTATAGGTTTGGAGACTGGGTTCAAAGTATAGGTTTGGAGAATGAGACTGGGTTCAAAGTATAGGTTTGGAGAATGAGACTGGGTTCAAAGTATAGGTTTGGAGAATGAGACTGGGTTCAAAGTATAGGTTTGGAGAATGATACTGGGTTCAAAGTATAGGTCAGGAGAATGATACTGGGTTCAAAGTATAGGTTTGGAGAAAGAGACTGGGTTCAAAGTATAGGTCAGGAGAATGAGACTGGGTTCAAAGTATAGGTTTGGAGAATGAGACTGGGTTCAAAGTATAGGTTTGGAGAATGAGACTGGGTTCAAAGTATAGGTTTGGAGAATACGGACCCTGCCACATGCGAGGCAAGTCGAGGATGGTGGAATAAGTGTTAATTAACCCTTTACTCCAGAAATACGCCTCTCTACACCTTTGCAAACAGAGTAGACCCAGATCAAACGGATCCTATAGGAGCCGTCTGACCAGGGTCTACTCTGTTTGCTTATATAGTAATATAGATATGATTATATAGTTTTTGCCATGAACAACCATTCCTATGTCAATGTGCTAATATAACAATTAATCTAGTTAATATTCATGATGATATAATTTCTTACATGCATATTCATGGAGTAAAGGGTTATTTATACGAGCCGAACTCCTTATATCTATTAGCATTGAGCGTCTATCTAAAAATAAAGTTTCAAAATGTCCCTATAAAGACTGACATTAATGACAGAGCTTCATAATAATAGTAACAATGCCTACAAATTATCCAGAGTGACAAAAAATGCCCACTCATTGTGACATGTAAAACACTGGTGATAAAACAAAAGAGCATCCGAAGTAGGTGTTTCCGGTCATTCCGATGCATCTGAAAAGAGTACCACGCACTGCGTTTTTTCCCTTTTCGAACCGGAAGTTAGAAATTATAAATTCTATGTTTATAACCAACTACAACTATCAGTAAGTGATCTAATGTCATTGATGTAACTAAGCAACTTTCTTAACTTTACGCCGAGTAACTCGGCGTCTAACCAGGATCCAAGCTGTTGGCATTCACCAAACAGTTTCAAGAACAGTT
This sequence comes from Azorinus chamasolen, assembly GCA_963576725.1. Taxonomy (NCBI): domain Eukaryota; kingdom Metazoa; phylum Mollusca; class Bivalvia; order Cardiida; family Solecurtidae; genus Azorinus; species Azorinus chamasolen. The sequence goes on along the minus strand of OY755252.1, from coordinate 48,120,932 downwards.
GAACGAATCGGAAATAATTGCTCCTGATCAGAACTTGATCAGTCATAAGAGGTCCAGATAAGATGTGTAAATTAAAAAAATGAAGAATAGCTCCTTTATTTCTCCACCAAACCCTATGTTGTGGCTGTTCTTTATTTCTCCACCAAACCCTATGTTGTGGATGTTCTTTATTTCTCCACCAAACCCTATGTTGTGGCTGTTCTTTAGAATCGTCTCACAGAGAACCAGAGAATTGTGTAGTCTTGAAACCATGGTGATAAATGGAGCGAATGCTCTATCTGTCATAATGGTTTCAAATGTGACATATACAGAGGCGCCAAAATGCATCGCTAGGAGGGAATGTGTTAATAATAGGCTCATATATATATAGCGTTCACTAAATGAATAAAAGAAGTCGTATTTAAAACATGACTTGATGACAATTTTATAAACCGGAATGGTGAGCTCGATAGGTAAAGCGTCGGCTAGGGGATCGGGAGGTCGCGTGTCCGATCTACGGCAGCGACATGTCAGTCGACATACCAAAATAACGCTGGGCATTACAAGGTTGGTGCTGCGAAATATGACCGGTCGGTGTCAGCTTTTACGGCACCACAGCACAATGTACAGTAAACCCCCTCTAAACCGGAATTCTAGTAGAGAATAATTTAGATATCTTTAGGCAGGTGGTTGCTTAATGCACAGTGCAAGTAATGCAGAAAGCTCCAACAGGAGCTTTCTTTTTGACGTTCACCCTGCCTTATGCTGCCAACTGTCTCCAAGAACGATTTTTTATACTTAATTTAATGCTCGGTAGAGAGAGAGGTATGACTGTATGTTATATCGCTTCGAGACAAGAGAAAAGTTACCGGACCCGTATCTCATTTACATCGTGGTAATCTATGGTAACCTAACACCTGCTAGAGAATCAGAGATGCAGAAACTCCAGATTGCGTTAAACCCTCATTAGTCGCCTCTTACGGTAATAAAATTGTGCTCATTAGGGTGCCTTTCAGGTAAGCCCAATAATCACACGGGCCAATCAGAACTACAAATAAGATGCGTAAATTAAAACATTTAAAGAACATACGTACGTGCGCACATATACACATAGTTGTAAATCTCTCTACAATAAAACAAAAGGGCTCCCAAAGTGCGTGTTTCCGGCTTTTCTATTACCTGAAGTATTTTCAACTTCCGGGTCGAAAAGCACGATACTCCGGTCTCTATTCGAACAGGAAAATAGAAATTATTATGTTTGTTACCATTAGCAACTGCAAAATTTAAAAGTTTAGACAAAACAGTTAACCCTTGCTAATCCGAACATGAGTAAACAAGACTTTAGAACTGTGGTTGTTTAATGCTATGGAGAGCATGCAGAGGTACTTTTTGCATGACGTTTACCATGCATCAGGCTGTACCTGTCTTAACCCTTTACTCAATGAATAATCATGTAAGAAATGATTATAAATATACATGTATCATGAATATTAATTAGACTAATATTTAAAATGGCATATTAACTTATGAAATTATCGCCAAGGTAGAAACCATAGAATCTGATCTATTTTATTCCATAAGCAAACAGAACATACCCTGATCAGTCGGCTCCTATAGGACCGTCTGATCTGGGTCTTCTCTATTTGCAGAGGCGTATCTATGGAGGAAATAGTTAGTGCAGGTACAATTCATTATATCTAAGGCACGTCCTCGTGGTCCTTATCTAATACTTTACCCGCTAGAGACGCCTTTGACTCTTTTGCAAACAGAGTAGATCCAGATCAGACGGCTACTAAGAAGCCATATTATTAGGGTATGTTCTGTTTGCTTATGGAATTATATAAATCTGATCCTAATGTTTCAGCCAAGACAAAATAATCTGTTTTCATTGGCGTTTAGATCAAAAGTTTCTATTAAATATTGATGGTGCAACTATTACATCACAGGGAAATGTTTAACCACAAACTATATCAAACATGAAAATTGAAATAAAGTTCGATAAGTTTTCTCTGAAATTGATTATGCGACATACATAGTCTCAAGTTATCTGTTGTCAAATTTTGGACTGGAAAACTGATGGGTAATGATATGATTCCGCTAAATGGGAGGTAATGTACGGATACATTGTTGGACGATTGACTGTATCCTCATTAGGTCGGGCGCTAGGCAGGTTTTGACTCTGATCAGACGTCATGCTACGTCACGCCTGATATGGATCAAAAGTGGTTGACGTTTCGATGGAGAGTATACATGGGTGTTTGGTGTTTCATCATTGATGGATGTACAATGGAGAAGATTAATGGATGTATGGGAGACCGGTGGTGGCTTGGAGCTGGGCGACAGTAAGGCGTTGCTCTGGAGAGCCGCCTGTCTTATTTCTATTTGAATAGTGTTCACATGCGTCTTTGTTACATGTATGCTTATATGTACATATATTAATATCTGTATATAGGTTATATATCTTCAGATATGGAGGAAACTAATAAACTACATGAGTGTTCATTACAAATTGTTTTTATGGAACGAGTTTACTATAATAATATGACACGAGCTTTAGCTCGTGTCATATTCATTAGAATAAACGAGTTTCATAGAAACAATTTGTAACGAACCCGAATGTAAGATTCTTTTTATCACATAAGCCTTAAAGACATTCCCTTGGCCGGCTTGGGTCTTTACAGCTAACCTGTGAAAAAGCATGCGGCACATGGTAAGAGCTATAGCAGTCTGCCTGTCAAGAACCACTGGAGCGTTCCATGTGAAGCCCGTCTCTTGCATTTGATGATTTGGAAATTATTAGATTGTCACTAATGCAGTATATGTTTTTGACTAATTGTATGTCAGGGCCTCTCTAGACAGAATGAGACGGCTTGCCATATTTTGCACACTTGTATCATGCTTTTCCTGTTACTTTCACGCCTATGGAGAACAATGGGGGGGGGATCATTGAATCGACCTGGGTAATGTCTTTAAAATGCAATAGAAAATGAAACAGGCTATAGCTGACGGCTGTTTCGGCCATTGCTTACAATTAGCGTAGTAATACAAAGGACGATGCACATGTAGCGCTTCGATTGGTTAACGCTTAAATAAGTAAAAAAAAAGAAGTAAAGTATCTAGTTTTAATCTGCTTTCAGTCCGAATGACCGCTCAGCCGACTGTGCATTTACTCCCCTGGTCATTGAGTCATTGGCCTACAATATTAAGCACTGCTAACATATGGCGCAATCATGCAGCCGCAGTATCGGCAAGTGACTCTCATAGGTACCCATTTTAATCCCTGGGCGGAGATGCAGGTGGGAGACACGGAAAGCGTCTCTGAAATGTCCGGGAGGGACCGGGTTTTGAACCCCGGACCTCTGGACTGATAGTCAAGCGCGTTACGACTAGACCACCACACACCACAAATTAGTACTACGACTGGCTAACGATTGAATATATGCATAAAAATGCACTAGTGCATTTTTGCGATTTATTGCACTCTGTTACGGCACATCCACAAGGGAGATCATGTGATAAATGAAATTATTGCTGCTAATTTTTCACTTCTACGCGTCCAGGCTCGACAGAGACGCCCATTAATTGACGTCTTTACAATTAGAATTGAACCAGATAAGACGGGTTCCATACGGTCCCTCTGATCAGAATCAGTTTATTTATAGATCTAACTCACCTTGACCATGACGTCATTATAAACATTCAGCTTATAAGTATTCATGCGCTAATCTGCATCTTTCATGAATATTCATCTACAGTAAAACCTCTCTATAACGGCCACTAAATTACATTAAGTAGTTTGTGTTAAATGCAAGTGGCTGCTTAAAGCAAGGTGAAAGTTAAACAGAACGCTATTATAGGAGCGTTGTGTTTTACTTTCACCTTGCTTTAAACAGCCACCTGCCCTAAATACAAACTAATTTACACAGTTTAGTGACCGTTTTAGAGAGGCCTTACTATAGTACATGTAAAGATGCATATCGAGTACACATGAGTGTCTGCAAAAATCACTAACGTCCTTTGAAAACAGTGTATACCAGATGAAGTTATTTCTAGAGGGAACCTCTCACCGTGGTGTATCCTGCGTGAATACCTATGCAAACAGTGTGGATCCAGATGAGACTCACCACGACCCAACCTGTTTGACTACCTGATTGCATTTTGGTTGACAAATTGATTACAGTTTGAACTTTGGAAATATATCAAGTGAAAAAAATGTAAAAATAATTTCCTCAGCAGGTTAAAGGTTAACCCTTTTTTAATAAATACGCATTTCTACGCCTTTGCAAACAGAGTAGACCCGGATCAGACGGCCCCTGTCGTAGCTATCTGATCAGGGACTGCTCTGCTTGCTTTTTATGATGTAGATATGGCTCTACAGTTTCTCCCATGTAGCCGTTTTAGAAAGTAAGGAATCCGATCTATCAGATTCCAATAGCAAATAGATTGAACCCTCATCAGACAGGTCCTATAGCAGCTGAATGATTTGGATCTTCTTTGTTTACAAATACGTGAACAGGCTAGAAGGAAATTGTTAACTGATAAAGACACGCTTTTGAAAACAGAGTAGACCCAGATCAGACGACTTGATCAGGGTCTGCTCTGTTTGCTTCTGGAATTAAATATATCTGATTCTACAATTTCTGCCACAGCCAAAATATCCCATGTTCCTTAACAGTAAAACCCCTCTAATGCGACCAGCAAAAAGGGGCATAATTCAAAGTGGTAAAGGCTATATGAGCTTTCCGCATAGCTTTCGTCCTGCATTAAGCAACCACCTGCTTATAAAGACAGCCAAGCTTATTCATTAAGTGGTCGCATTAGAGGGATTTTACTGTACCATTATAAAACTTCCACTTATACATATTTACGATGTCATTATGTTTTTACATGAATATTCAGGATATAAACTTTAACCCTTTACTCCATACACATGACTTTCAACGCCTTTGCAAACAGTGTAGACCCAGATCAGAGGCTCCAACAGGAGCCGACTGATCTGGGTCTGCTCTGTTTGCTTATAATATAAAATAGATATGAGTTTATGTCATGGCCAAATCTTTCTGAGTCCGTGTGCTTTTATACAAGTTAAATGAAATCAATATTCATGATGTAATTATTTCTTACATGAATATTCATGGAATAAAGGGTTAAAGGGTTAAAATAACTTATCAAATTTTTCACATACATGATATTTCCGCTTGTGTTTGTGTCATTTCAATCTTGCTACCAGTGTGCACGTGATCGTGCCGGATTTGCTCGTTGATATGTATATTTAGGTCCTGAAGTCAAAATCTTACATCAAATTAAATATCTTCCCATGGGACTTATAGAACACTGATTTTCCGGCGCTAACAATCGGAATTTCGAAAAGTAAAATACAAAGTAGTTTCACAGGGAAACAAGAGTGTTCGGAGGAACACATGTGTCACCTGCTTGCAACTGACACAAAAACTGTTAATATGCTGGAGTGCGAAATTCAGAACAAAGGGGAATAACTAAATAAGTGTTGCATGCAGATTGATGGACCTTAGTTACATCAATGGCCCTCAATGAGAGGAAGACACATGTGAAATTTGAAAGCTCTATAATGATTAGTTTAGATATGATAGCCAAAAACCCCCGAAAGTGTGACGGACAGACAGACAGACAGACAGTCGGACAGACAGACAGACAGACAGACAGACAGACAACGGAAAAGTGATCCCTAAGTGACACACTGCCTCTCGGCAGGTGACACAACAAAAGGACAAACACTGTAAACCTAGGTCACGTCTAACGGAAGATCACGTGGCTGAAGTTATCGTAAGTTCTAACGAATTGGAAGTTGCGATCGTCGTATGATAGAACTAACGATTGTTTCTGGCATACGAAGTCAACCCCTTCCTTCATATAGACGCTTTTTTCACGCTCCTGTAGGAGCTGTCTGTCCAGGGTCTGCTCTGTTTGCTTATGAAATAATATAGACCTGAGTCTATAGTTACTATCATGGCTAAAATATACGTATTGGTATACCATTACAAAATCAAATTAATCTAATAAATATTCATGAAGTCATTAATTGCATGCGTATTAAACAGGGAAATGGTTAACATAATTGCTGCAGACCAGCAAGTGCAATACTTTCAGCTGTACAAGCAGTGGCGCTAGTCGTAAATTATGACATACGATGAGTTAGATTGTACGATCTGTACAAGCAGTAGCTGTAGTCGTAGATTATGACATATGACGAGTTAGGTCGTACGATCTTTCGTAAAACAGGGACCAGGGTCAGAGATATTTATCAGCATTACTTTGGGCCTGCATTAAGCATTGAACTTGAGAATTTGTCAATATTTGAAATCGGATGACTCGAGTTTATGTTATCTCGAAGTGATTTGTATGGTTCCTTGAAATTCGAGATACTGAACTTCGACTGTATTTTGTAATACGTTGACATCTTGAGACGTAATAACTTAGTAACATAATGTAATGGGTGCATGTTGCATATTCACAGCATAACGCTGTCTTGTACTGGGCACATTAACTCTTTACCTGATGAATAGTCACGTAAGACTACAGAGGCCGTCTGTTCTGGGTCTACTATATTTGTAAAGGCGTCAAAAGACATATCTATCATGGAAAGGGTTAAACACTTTTGGAATCAGATGACAATTCTTCCAAATCCGAGATCTACTCTACAGAACTCATAACACATATTTCAACATATGAATGTACAACAAAGAACAGTATAGCCAACATTATAAGATATGAATGTACAACAAAGAATCAGTATAGCCACCATTACAAGATAGGAATATACAACAAAGAACCGATATAGCAACCATTACAAGATATTAATGTACAACAAAAAACTAGTATAACCAACATTACAAGATTTGTGAACAACAAAGAACCGACATAGCAACAATTACAAGATAGGAATATACAACAAAGGACCAGTATAGCCAACATTTCAAGATATGAATGTACAGCAAAGAACCTAAACAGCCAACATTACAAGATATGAATGTACAACAAAGAACCGATATATCCAATTTAACAAGACATGAATGTAAAACAAAGAATCAATATAGCTTCCATTACAGGATAGGAATGTACAACAAAAAACCAGTATAGCCAACATTACAAGATAGGAATGTACAACAAAGAACCGATATTCCGCTGATAGGCCATGATTACAAAAGATACAACACAGGGCCGACGTTACGAAGTCATTCTCTAGGACGCTCATTCACCTATGATATAAAAAATGGGCGTGAAACAAAGGAACGAATCCACGTCAAATACCAGACAAACATTGGTGATACACGATCTTATACTTGTTTTCATTAACCATTTCCTATCGATATTCATGTTGTAACGATATAATGGCATCATAAATGATAATTAGATGTTGTTTTTTTTTATTATTTTGGCAGATGAGCAATTGGTGTTTCGTCCATGGCAGAAACAAAATAAGGTCTACATGTATATAATGCAATACGGAAACAGAACAGAACTAAAAATGTGAATGTCATTGTCTATTAACCCTTTCGCTGCCAAACAATGTCGTCTGCTAACTTTGTCGTCTGCTACAAATTTTCATTTTTGTTTCAAAAAACAGAGTAACAGTAACAAACAGTTTGGATCCTGATGAGACTCGGTGTCTCATCTGGATTCAAACAGTTTGCATAGTTACTCACAGATCCGGCATTGGTAACGAAAGGGTTAAACAATCATACAGAACTGAAAACAAGTGAATGTCATTGTCTACAAGGGTATAAGACAGAACTGAAAACAAGTGAATGTCATTGTCTACAAGGGTATAAGACAGAACTGAAAACAAGTGAATGCCATTGTCCATAAAAACATGAAACAAAAATGAAATAGGGGATTTTCGTTGTCTATGAAAGTATGAGACAGAATTGGAAATGTCAGTGTCCACAAAAATGTGTCGTCCTAAATGACGTGTTTACAAAACAATGGTGGTTTCCTATTAAATTCCGGATCAGTGAATCAAAATGATGAAAATTGCATGTGTGTTTAAATGATCACTTAGTACAGAAACATAACCCCACAAACACCCCACACAATGTACAGGTTAACCCACAAACACCCCCGAACAATGTACAGGTTAACCCACAAACACCCCACACAATGTACAGGTTAACCCGTTACTCCGTAAATACGCATTTCTACGCTTTTGCAGACATACTAGACCCGGACCAGAATGCTTCTGCAGGAGCTGTCTGATCAGGGTCTGCCCTGTTTGCTTATGATACAATATAAAATGATTCTACAGTGTCTGCCAAGGTCAAAAGTGCACGTGTTCATATGTCATAAAAAATTGGAAGTTATAATCACGTTGTCATTATTTCTTACATGAATATTCATAGAGTAAAAGGGTTATTCAGTATTACTATATTAATTCCATTTTAGGAGTATCTTAATATTTAACCCATTGCGCGAGGGAATCCCGTGTACTAACATTTTAAAACTATGACGACCCAAATCTGAAGGTTTCCTATGGGAGGCATCTGATCAGTGTCTGCATCGTTTGCCATTCAAAATATTCTAGGAATTTATCAGCCATTCAAAAGGTCAATGACATTGACTGACCTTGCTAAAGGAGCGGGTCACATTTTATACCACCCTGTTGAACCTGCTACTCCGTACATACGCCTTTCTACGCCTCTGCAAACAGAGAAGACCCAGACCAGAAAGCTCTTGTAGAATCCGTCTGAACATGGTCTACTCTCTCTGCTTATGAAATAATATAAATATGATTCTGCAGTTTCTACCAATGCCGAACTAGCATGTGTTCACGTGCTATTATAAAACTTCAGCTAATAAATATTCATAATGTCGTTATTGTTGACATGAATATTCATGAAATAAAAGGTTAATTAAGGGACGAGGAGAAGACATAATACATTCATTGCTTGATTGATATTGATATCAGAAATAATAAATAACAAATCATGACCTTTTGAGTTTTGAATATTATCTGGATGAACCTCAAACATGGCATATAACTACGGAATTGATCCTACAGGTAACACATGGCATATAACTACGGAATTGATCCTACAGGTAACACATGACATATATAACTACGGAATTGATCCTACAGGTAACACATGGCATTGTAACTACGGAATTGATCCTATAGGTAACACATGGCATATAACTACGGAATTGATCCTACAGGTAACATATGGCATAACTACGGAATTGATCCTACAGGTAACACATGGCATATAACTACGGAATTGATCCTACAGGTAACACGTGATGGACCTCAAACATAGCATATAACTACGGAATTGATCCTACAGGTAACACATGGCATATAACTACGGAATTGATCCTACAGGTAACACGTGATGGACCTCAAACATGGCATATAACTACGCAATTGATCCTACAGGTAACACGTGATGGACCACTCCAAAATGAAAATTCAGCGTCCAAGAATATGTTTTGAATTACCTGTTTTTTGCTGTTTCGCGGGCTTTCATCAAATCTCTCATATTTTCCTTCTTTGAGTTTCTGAGAAAGACTTTTGAAGGATGATGATCGTCTTTTACCTTCTTCCATAAAACAAGTATCCTGTACATGCATTCTATCCCATGGTTCTCGTCTATCTCACCCACTTCACCGCACAGGTGCCAAACTTTCCCAATTCAATTAAACACTGAACGGTGGTATCCGACAGGAAGTAATGTCCGAATTTGACATCTTTCAGTAGACCGAATGTTCAAATTGTAAATTTCCACACCAACAGCTTATTATGAATAGTTTGATTAAACTAAAATTGAAAGTTTGAAAATGAATTTCCAAATAGAATGAAGTTTGTTCTATCGTTGGTATTCAGTAGACACGTATTTTATTTCTATATTCATTTATAAATGATGGGTGTAGCTTAATCCCTTCCCTTATACAAACGCATTTTACGCCTTTGCAAACAGAGTAGACCCAGATCAGACGGCTCCTGCAGGAACCGTCTGATCAGGGTCTAGTCTGTTTACATATGGCATTATAAAATATAAAATATTTCACTCTACATTTTCTATCAATGTGTACATTTACCAGTATAAAAATCCAGCTAATAAATACTCATGATATTATTATTATTAAAAACAGGGAAATTATTAATCACATGCCAAACGCTGGAGCTATTATCCAATTCGACAACTGGTTCAAAACAAAGTTTAATGTAAATCCAACTGGAATATTTGTTGATCGATTACAATTCAAAGTGACACCTCACTATCTAAATATTATAATTCAAAGTGACACCTCACTATCTAAATATTACAATTCAAAGTGACACCTCACTATCTAAATATTCACTGTTGTTTTTTATGCTCATATGATGCTGTATAATTCCAGTTTAAACCAGTCTAAACCCGACGTTTAGTAAAGTAGAATGTAGGTCTGTTCAGACAGGTGGCTGCTTCATGCAGGGTAAAAAATGCAGAAATCTGTAAGAAGCAGCAACCTGTCTTAAATGTCCGCATTGCTACTAATTTTAGCGCATGCTTACTATTAATCCCTGTCCTGTGCTATAAACAGTTTGCATGTATACCGAACTAGTATTACAACATGTTCTTTAACAGTGTGCACTAGTTAAGCAGTGTGTGTGTATACCGGTATATGATACGTAAATACACGAGTATGTTTTCCCTTTTAGATATAGATATTTCCTATTCTGATTGTTATCACTGCAGCTCATTCAAATTATTTGCCACAATTATCCTGTTGACTGTCGTATGACTTAGTCCAGGACACTTAACCCTTTCCCTGTTCTGTATGCGGTACAACTTTCAATACTTACTGAATATTCATGGACAATATAGTTGAAATGACATATGGAAAGTGGAAATCTGCAGCCATATTAGAAACTTAAGAAACATATCTATCAAATGCAATTAGCAAACAGATCAGACCCTCCTATAGGAGCCTTCTCCGTTCTTTGTTTGCGAATGCGTGGAAAGGTGTTTATATGAAGGAAAGGGTTAACCAGTTGCAGGTTATCCTAACTCAGAGGTCCGGATAGGAATCATGTTCAAGAACAAGTCCTCTATTTCTCCACCAAACCCTATGTTGTGACCATTCTTCGAGACGACTCTAAAGAGTGGTCATAACATAGAGTTTGGTGGTCACAACATAGAGTTTGGTGGAGAACTGACGATGTTAGTATTGGAATATGCACCGTTATCTGTCACACTGAAACATGTGCTATACACACCGTTATCTGTTACACTGAAACATGTGCTATACACACCGTTATCTGTCACACTGAAACATGTGCTATACACACCGTTATCTGTTACACTGAAACATGTGCTATACACACCGTTATCTGTCACACTGAAACATGTGCTATACACACCGTTATCTGTTACACTGAAACATGTGCTATACAAAAATGTCAAAATGTTTAGATCCTATTCCAGCGGATAGTCACTCTGTGTCTGAACTGGACCTATACTGTTTGCCATGGTCCCTACCCGTGGCGTGTTAAAGTTTTAAAGCTTCGAGTGTTACAACTAACAAGCGTCCACATAGGAAGAGATCCAACAAAAAAGATAAAATGTGGTTAAAATTGACCCCTTTACTTCATGAATATGTCTACAAGAATTCATGACTGTGTGAATTGAATCAATTGAGTTTTTATACTGACTAAAGAACAAAGGAATTGTGTATAGAATCATATCTATATTATGTCATAAACCAACAGAGCAGACCCTGATCAGACGGTTTCCATATGAGTCGTCTGGTCTGGTTCTACCCTTTTTGAAAAGGTGAAAAATGCATTTATATATCAGGTATTGAGTTAAGCAAACAGTTCAGACTCAGAGCAATAAATGTTCAAACGACAAATGCTGGGTATTGAGGTAACAAATTAGATTTCACCGGCAGCCAGTAGCTTTTGTAACATATATCATTTGAACTATCAGTCATAACAAGCTTTATTCAATTAGTTAACTCTTTTCCTGTTCAATGTTCATTTAAGAAAGACTGACATAATTAATATTTATTAGATTAATCGAAAACATGACAGTTAGGCTCATACAGAAACTGTAGCACCAGGTCTATTATAAGTTCATAAGCAAACAGAGCAGACTCTCCTCGGTCTACTCTGTTTGTAAATGCGTGAAAATGTTTATATTAAGGAAAGGGTTAACATTTGTCATTCCAAGTATGATATGGTTTGCATTTGCCACAGTGTGGATCCAGATGAGACGCCGAGTAACTCGAAGTCTTATCATCAGGACCCAACCTGCTCGGCACTCGGCAAGTAGTCTCTCAAAACTTTGAAGAAATCGGAAGAAAAGTTTGAGCAAACATCTTTTTCCAGCAAGACAATGGTTAACCACATTCCTACTGAATATTCATGTTAGAAATAAGGACACCATAAATATTGATTAGCTGATTTGTTTTATAATGACATTTGTACACAGGATGGACTCGTATCCGGTATAGGTAGAAACTGTAGTGTCAAATCTATTTTGATTTCATAAGCAAGCAATGAAGACATGTAGGAGCCGTCTAATCTTGGTTTACTTTGTTTTCAAAAGCGTTTATATGAAGGAAAGGGTCAACTTTCTCTATACTGACCATTCATAAAGATGTATATTACAACATTTGTAAGACAGGTGGTAGCTTAATGCAGGCTGAAAGTTATGCCAAAAGCTCCAGTACTAGCATAACAGTTCGCCCTGCATTAAGCTACCACTTGTTTTTAAAGACCACTAGTTAGTTATTCATTAACTGGTCGCTATAACGAGGTATTTAATTTCTATGGCTATATCTATACAAGCGTTCTAGATTTAGGTTGACAGTAGCGGGTCATCAAGCCTCAATCAGTTCACGATGAAGAGTAGGCGTCAAGAGAGCTTTGATGTGAACAGTTCCCGCCCCAGTCGCATCATTGAAAGTAAACATTGGACCCCAGCACTCCGCACAATAATGTTTGCCGTCTGCGAAAGTTCTCGTCTGCTACAACTCTTAAACGTTATCTTTGTCTTCCATTTCAATTTCAATTATGGAGTCGGAGTGACAAACAGCTTGGATCCTGATCAGACGCGGAGTTACTCATCTTGATATATACTGTTCATCACACATTCGTCACTAGTGTTTAACACTTCCAACACTGGATACACATGCACTTGCATTTGAAAACAGTGTAGACCCAGATCAGAGGGCTCCTACAGGAGCATAATTCACAGTGGCAAAGGCAGGTGGTAGCTTAATGCAGGACGAACGTTATGCAGAAAGCTCCTATATGAAGACAGCCATGTTTGTTCATTAAGTGGTCGCATTGGAGGGGTTTTACTGTACAAGTATGCTAACCATTAAGTTCCAGATACAGGGTTGTTAACGACAAAGTCTCGAATACAAGGATGCTAACCATAAAGTTCCAGATACAAGACTGTTAACGACAAAGTCCCGAATACAAGGATGCTAACCATAAAGTTCCAGATACAAGACTGTTAACGACAAAGTCCCGAATACAAGGATGCTAACCATAAAGACTGTTAACGACAAAGTCCCGAATACAAGGATGCTAATCATAAAGTTCCAGATACAAGACTGTTAACGACTAAGTCCCGAATACAAGGATGCTAACCATAAAGACTGTTAACGGCAAAGTCCCGAATACAAGGATGCTAATCATAAAGTTCCAGATACAAGACTGTTAACGACAAAGTCCCGAATACAAGGATGCTAACCATAAAGTTCCAGATACAAGACTGTTAACGACAAAGTCTCGAATACATGGGTGCTAACCATAAAGTCCCGAAAACAAGAGTGTCCAAAACAAAGTCCCGAATGCAATGATGTAAACGAAAGAACCCGGAATACAAAGGTGTTAGCCACAATGTCCCGAATACAAGGCTATTAACGACAAAGTCTCGAATACCGAGGTGTAAATCACAAGGTCCCGAATACAAGGGTGTAAATCCAAAAGTCCCGAAGGCAAGGCTGTAAACCACAAAATTAAAAATACAAATGTGTTAACCACAAAAATCCTCATAACAATATGTTAATCTTATAGTCTCAAATACAGTGCCGTGTTTGTATTCAGCAGTGCCCTAGTTTTATTCAGCAGTGCCGTGTTTGTATCCAGCAGTGTCGTGTTTGTATTCAGCAGTGCCGTGTTTGTATTCAGCAGTGCCGTGTTGTATAAAGCTCTACCGTGTTTGTATTCAGCAGTGCCGTATTGTATTCAGCAGTGCCGTGTTTGTATTCAGCAGTGCCCTAGTTTGATCCAGCAGTGCCGTGTTTGTATTCAGCAGTGCCGTGTTTGTATTCAGCAGTGCCGTATTTTTTATCCAGCAGTGTCGTGTTGTATAAAGCTCTACCGTGTTGTATTCAGCTCTGTCGTGACAGTATTCAACAGTGTGGTGTTGCATTCATCCGTGCTGTGTTGTATTCAGCTCTGCTGTGTTGCGTTCAGCAATGGCGTGTTGTGTTGTATTTAGTTGTGTTGTGTTGCATTCAGATGTGTCGTATTCAGCTGTGTTGTGTTGTATTCGGTTGTGTTGTGTTGTATTCAGATGTGTTGTGTTCAGATGTGTTGTGTTGTGTTCAGCTGTGTTTATTGTATTCAACTGTGTTGTGTTGCATTCAGCTGTGTTTATGTTAGTGTTCAGCTGTATCGTGTTAGTGTGAAACAGTGCCGTGGTGTATTCAGCTGTGTTGTGCTGTATTCAGATGTATCGTTTATTATTCAGCTGTTTCGTGTTAGTATTCAATAGTGCCGTGTTGTATTTAGGTGTGCTGTGTTTCATTCAGCAGTATCTGGTTGTATTCATATGTATAGCGTAGTAGTCGTGTTTGTTTTAACAACGCCGTGTGGTATTGTGCTGTGTTGTGTCGTGTTTGAATTCAACAATGTCGTGTGGTATTGTGTTGTGTTTTGCTGTGTCTGTATTCAACAATGCCGTGTGATGTTGGCGTGTTTGAATTCAACAATGCCGTGTGGTATTGTGCTGTGTTGTGTCATAATTGAATTCAACAATGCCGTGTGGTATTGTGCTGTGTGTGCTGTGTTTGTGTTCAACAATGCAATGTGGTATTGTGCTGTGTTGTGCTATGTTTGTATTCAGCAATGCAATGTGGTATTGTGCTGTGTGGTGCCGTGTTTGTATTCAACAGTGCAATGTGGTATTGTGCTGTGTTTTGCCGTGTTCGTATTCAACAATGCAATGTGGTATTGTGCTGTGTTGTGCTGTGTTTGTATTCAACAATGCAATGTGGTATTGTGCTGTGTTGTGGCGTGTTTGTATTCAACAATGCCGTGTGGTAATGTGCTGTGTGGTGCCGTGTTTGTATTCAACAATGCCGTACGGTATTGTGTTGTGTTTTGCCGTGTTTGTACTCAACAATGCCGTGTGGTATTGTGCTGTGTGGTGTATTTAGAAGTTTTGTGTGCTATTGGGTGTCTTGTATTGCATTTATCTTTATTTTTGTAGAAAACACGGATGTAGGTTGTTTATCTTCTATGTACATTATAACTTTATTCGTAATTGCTTGAATGACAGATCCACTTGAAGGACATATCCACTTCAGAACTGACTTATGTCTCAAGTAGACAAATCTGTATTATCTTTGTGATTGTTAACCCGTTTCTTCATACAAACGTATTTTCACGCATTTGCAAACAGAGAAGACCTAGATCAGATGGCTCCTATAGGAGCCGTCTGTTCAGGGTCTGCTCTGTTTGCAAATGGAATTCGATCCCATTTGTATAGTTTCTAAAATGGATACACTGTTCAACCTTTCATATTTCTTTATAACTATTTCTTCCATGAATATTCCATAGGTATTGAAATTTGGAATAAATATAGAACAGGGAAAGGGTTAATCAAATCTCACGTGCGTTCACAAGCAATTCTTGATTTAGACGTCGGTCTGTCGGCGTCTGACTAACGTCCAGTCCGTTTGTATATCCCTTTAGTCCATGAATATTAATGTAAGAATAATGACATCATCAACATGATTAGATTAACTTTTATAATAGCATAGCACGCAGAATAGTTTGGATATGACAGAAACTGCAGTCATATCTATGCTGCTTCATAAGCAAATAGAGCAGACCCTGATCAGACGGCTCCAATAGGAACCGGCTGATCTTGGTCTTCTCTGTTTGCAAACGCATAGAAAGGTACATGTATGGAGTAAAGGGATGTACTCTCATAGACTCATTTACAAATGTATAAACGAAATTATTTTATCAAACCAACACTCAACACTTCTAACCCTTTACGCCAGAAATATTCATGTAAGATATAATGGCTGCATGAATATCAATTAGTTGATATTTGTAAAGGCATATGAACACGTAGATATGCAGGACAGGTCTACCGGTATACAGACAGATCTACAGATCTACAACACAGATCTACAGGTCACAGGTCATACATTCAGATGTACAGGACAGATCTATGAGTCTACAGTACCAGGCCTACAGATCTACAGGATATACATATTTACAAGACAGACCTAAAGCTATACAGGGCAGACCTACATATATACATGCAGATCTACAGGCCTATGTGACAGATATACAGGTCTACAGGACTGGTATCCAGGTCTACAGATCAGAAATAAGGTATACAGGACATATCTACAGGTCTACGTGACACATATAGAGATATACAGGACAAAAATACAGGTCTACGGGACAGTTATACAGGCGTACACGACAGATCTACAGATCTACATGACATATCTACAGGTCTACATGACATATCTACAGGTCTACAAGACAGATATACAACTATACAGGTTAGATATACAGGACATGTATGCAGATATATAGGTAATGTCTACAAGTCTGCATGACAAAGGTACAGATACATGTATACAGGTCAGATCCTCAGGTCTACAGATATACTGGTCAGATCCTCAGGTCCTGGTCTACAGGGCAGGTTTACAGATATACTGGTCAGATTTACAGATCTACAGGGCAGATTTACAGATATTACTGGTCAGATTTACAGATCTACAGGGCAGGTTTACAGATATTACTGGTCAGATTTACAGATCTATAGGACAGATATACAGGCCAGCCTGGTCTATATATAGAGAAGCAGTATCTTAATAAATAAATAAAAGCAGATATCTGCTAAATGTATAACGAATTCAATAGAGGAAACTCTCTATAACACGTTCATCTCTGAATTATTTAAATGACAAACAGGGCAGACCCTGATCAGACGGCTCCTCTAGGAGCCCTCTGATCTGGGTCTACACTGTTTGAAAATTACAGTACATACGTTTCAGGGGTCGAAAGGATTAAACTACAACACACCGTCCAATCGATTATGGTTACCCCATCGATAAAGCTGTGGTTGCCTCGCGCAGCGAGAGTCGGTTTAAAAGGCGAGTTTGTATTTTGCTCCTAAAGATTCTTTCTTTCAGAAGATCGGCACTTCTTTGTATGCAGCCGTAAAAATAAGCGTTTGCAGAGCATGTTGGTGTTTTATTTTCCCAATAGCATGCAGAATGGTGTATTAAGTCAGTGATTCAACGTGGATTAAGATGCCGAAACACCGTTTTTCTTTCTTTGGGAATGAATATCTCCGATATATTACAAACTCACGTTAATCCAACGATGTTGAAGGTAAATCGAAGTATTTTTCTGTCCACACTTTGACTATAATCTTGCTTTGTTTAAAATCAAGGTAGTTACAGGTGTTTTCGTGTACTGAGTTGTTCCTCGAAAGGATAAGGTTACCCAATTTTGAAAAATGTGCGGTTAAGGTGCACCCTAAATCTTGGCGCATTTAGGCTAAGGTTACCCGACAACTAACATATGTAGTATTACAGCATCTGAAGACACACACGTCGTATGTTTTCCCTTGAACTTGAAAAATAGGACCCAGAACTGTCATGTATATTCTGCAAATTGTATTTAGCCAATTATGTTCACAACAATTATTATTTCTAACGTGTAAATCGAGTTTGTACAAAGACAACATTCAACAACATAAGTTCCCCTATACGATTTTACAATTAGGTGAACTATCAACATGTATAAACGTATTTAACTCCATTGTAAGGACGGTTATAGATTTACTAAAAAAATTCTCAATGCAAACACGGTATCAAATGTGTATATATACACAACTCATTTTGAGTATGTATGGGTGAATTACTTTTAAAGCGCAAATAATCGATCCTTTTGCGCAAACGGAATTGCTTTTTTCTAGAAAAGGGTCCTTTCCGCTACTAGGAAATGCATATAGTGAAGAATGTTTTGCAAATCTCCTATGTAAAATTATTAATAAACACTTCGTCTTTGAAAACATCTTCATCGTTACACTTTTCCAAGTATTTTTGTTATTCAGACAGTATAAATCGAGCTAGATCTAATACTTGACACATTGGTTTGTTTCTTCGAAGACAAAGTGTTATATCTACATTTTGAAATTGATTTGGCTATGTATCATATGTGTGACATATGCGAGTATATCCAGAGACTGTCGAGCATCGTATAAAAATTAAAAACAAGACACGGAAATGGATTCGGTCCTGACGTTTTCGTACTCAGAGTGACTCGGACCAAATTAAGTCAGTCCTATGCTCCTGTGATTTAGGTCTACGCTTCCATGAAGTGTTGGATATCTAGTATATGATGAAGAAAAAAAGATATGTCCGTGTATATCTATATCAATTTCCGTTTGACGATTAATATCTATAATTATCTTAAAGAATTAAGTTTTACACAGTTCAGATCTTAGAATTATTGTAGTAATTTAATTTAATTTTATCAGTTGCTCCTTTAAACATACAGAACCGCGTGCTTCAACTAGATGATCGATGATATCTGGCAATGCATTGTGTTTCATATAGTAGTAATAACATTGGTACATGCAGCGCTCCATGGTTATGGTTGGTAACCTGAAAGCAAATGGAATTTAGTAACTGCTCAATAGATTTTGGTGGTGGTGTTTTTGCCGATTACCTTTCATTTTGCAAACTATTAGCACGGGAATGATGGGTCTATTCAACACTAGATATTTTAATACAAAAGGAAAAAAATAGATATAACAAGGGCATGTTGTATTACTATGCAAGACATGAGTCCCCCACGGGACTGGAAAAAAAACTCCACTCTCTCCACCCCACCCACCCATGTTGTGGTTGACCAATGTATATACATAACCAACTGAATGGTATTACTTTCATACATTGAATCAGTAAATAAAAAGTTATTGTCCCGACAAGAAAATATGAAAAAGGGGAGTAACTCCAAAAATATTGATGCTAGAGTTATTCTCTTTGTACATGACACTACACTTCATCATGCTTGTTCCATATGAGAAGTTTCAAATCAATTGAACCAGTACATAAAGAGTTATTAACTGGATAAGAAGATATGAAAAAGGAGAAGAACTCCAAAATATCGATGCTAGAGTTATGGCCCTTGTGCATGACACTACCCCTCATCATGATTGTTCCATATGTGAAGTTTCAAATCAATTGTACCAGTAGATAAAGAGTTATTGTCCGGACAAACAAATATAAAAAGGGGGAATAACTCCAAAAATATTGATGCTAGAGCTATGGCCATTGTGCATGTCACTACTCCTCATCATGCTTCTTCAATGTGTGAAGTTAAAATGTATTTGGCCTAACTTAGTAGAAGATATGACCCGGACAAGAAGCGTGACAGACGGACAGACGGACGGACGGACAGACAGACGGACAGACGGAATCGAGCAAACCTATAGTCCCCCAACTGGTAACCGATGGGGGACTTATAAAAAATATGCAGTACAGACACAAACCAAGTGTCACGTGATAAAATATAGCATCCGACCTGTATTTACATGTTTTGTGCTTCAATACAAAGAATTTTTTTTTTCAAACAGTAAAGAGGGAAATATTTACTGTGAGAAATCGATCAGGTTGTACGTCTTTGTACATACTCAATTTACACGTTAGAGGTAATAATTGAAGATTGTAAACATAATTGGTTAAACACAAGTAACATAATATACATGACAGTTGTGCGTCTTGTGGAAAAAATACGACGTTTGTGTCTTTAGATGCTGTAATACTACATATGTTATTTGTCGGATAACCTTAGCCTAAATGAGCCCAGAATTAGGGTGAACCTTAACCAACAAATGTTCAATATTTGGTAACCTTATCCATTCGAGCATCAACTCAGTACATGAAAACACCTGTAACTACCTTGATTTTGAACAAAGCAAGATGATAGTCAAAGGATAGACAGAAAAACACTTCGATTTACCTTCGACATCGTTGAATTAACGTGAGTTTGTCATACATCGGAGATAGTCAGTCCCAAATAAAGAAAAACGGTGTTTTGGCATCTTGTTCCACGTTGATTCCCTGATTTAATACACCATTCTGCATGCTACTGGGAAAACATTACACCAACATTTTCAGCAAACACTTCTTTTTACGGCTGCATACAAAGAAGTGCCGATCTTCTGAAATAAAGAGTCTTTAGGAGCAAAATACAAACTCAACTTTTAAATCGACTCTCGCTGCGCGAGGTAACCACAGCTTTATCGATGGGGTAACCATAATCGATTGGACGGTGTGTACAAGCACGTGTCTTATTAACTTAGTGAGAGCCTTCACTCTGTTTTTGAATCCAGATAACAAACATGCGCCGCACGTGTATATATAGACAACACGCGCGTGTCGCATATGTAGATCATTTCAACAATGAACAGGATGAAACGATCAAGCGCATCGTGACATCTATACTCAGTTGGTACTTGACATTCACGCTATGATCTTGGGCCTCTCGAGTTTATATTCAATAAATGTCGTCTGCTGTTAACATTTTTGCTGTTTAATACGTATGTAAGAAATAATGACATAGTGTACTAGCAAAAAGAGCAGGCCCTGGTCAGACGAATCCCTACAGGAGCTGTCTGATCTGGACTTACATTGTTTGCAATAGAATAAAAAAACAACTTTATATGGGGATGGGGGGGGGGGTACCCTTATACCGCTGTGCAAAAATAATGTTTCCTCAATGTTTCGCCGGTGCAATGGTTCGATCAAGATTATGAGAAAGCCGATTGTCAGACAGCTTGGATTCTGATAAGTTGAATAATGACTCCTCGTCACCGATCTGGATCCAATAAATCAGAACGCCCCCGGGGAGGAGGGGGGGGGGGGGGTAACTCTCGGCTTCCATCAGGAGCCAAACTGTTTGATATCCTAATTGCATTTTTGGTAGACAAATTGATTATAGCTTAACTTTTGAAAATGTAGTAAGTGAAAAACTCTGTAAAACTAATTTGCTCAGCAAGCTAAAGGTTAAACAACATAATTAGAGTGTCAAACAGTTCTCATCCTGATGAGACACTGAGTTACTCGGCGTCTCATCTGGGTTCAAACTGTTGGTTAAGATCATCACGGTTTCGCTACATGAAGGAGAAATATTTAAAGCGTTTTGACAACTTAATCATTTGCTTTATTCAAGAAACTTGGCAATACCACGAAAACAGTCCTGAGTATCTGCGACATTGACCTTGACAGTGCCTAGAAACCATTTTTCTTTTTCATAACGGTGACCTTGACCTTGATATCATATTTCCAAAAGGAAATCCTACAGTTGCAAGCTATCTGTACCGCAGCTTTGGTTACAAAATGTATTTGCTAAATAATTTATTGTCCGAAACTGTGTATCCTTCTAATATAAATTACCTTGATGTTGGCCTCAGATTAATGTTCGAAACTTATTTATTCCATTAATCCTTTCCTTGATTAATATTGATGTAAGACAAATGACGTCATTCATGAACTTTATTAATTAGCTCAATATTTATTATGGCTTACATGTATATGCACGGACGTGTTACCTGTGGAATGTTCATGTAAGACAAAATGACTATTAGATTAGATTATTTTAATAATGGCATATAAACACAAGCCATTATGGCTCTGATAGAAACTCAAGAATCAGATATATACCATACCATAGGCAAACAGAGCAGACCCTCACCACACGGCTCTTATATAAGTCGTCTGATCTGGGTCTAATATAAGTCGTCTGATCTGGGTCTACTGTTTGAAAAGGTGTGAAAGGGCGTTTATGTGAAGGAAAGGATTAAAGAATAAAATGACACATTCGCGGACATCCAGTCCCTGGAAAAATACATGGGAGATAACTATTGTTTAATCACTGTTACAATGCTAACCTGTTTGTCGCCCTTCAGGACATGGCGGATAATACAATCTATCGAATGTTTCGCTGTTTATAGCAAAGCTATTGGAAACATAACCCTTTCCATCGTATAAAGGTCTATTCGCGCATTTGCAGAGTAGACCCAGATATAGGAGCCATCTAATCAGGGTATGTTCTGTTTTCTTTAGACATGATATAGATCTGATTCGACCGTTTTTGTCAAAGAAAACAATTTCCTTGGAAAGTTTACATTATACAATTGCAGCTTTTAAATATTCATACTTCTGTCCTGGCCTGTTCACTATATTTATCACATAATCTACTATGCGGGAGTGCCGTAACAGAGTGCCGTATTTCGCAGAATTTCACTAATGCATTTTTTTATGCAAATTAGCAAGTTAGCCAATCGTAGCGCTCATTTAAAAAAGCGTTAGCCAATCATAGCACTCCATGCGCGTCGTCCGTTGTATTACTACGCTGTTTGTAAAGCAATGGCAGAAACAGCCGCCAGCTAGTCTGTTTTATTTTCTATGGCATTTTAAGGATTATGTGATAAAAAGAATCTTACATTCGTGTTCATTATACATTGTTTTTATGAAACTCGTTTACTGTAATGAATATGACACTCGCTAAAGCTCGTATCATATTATTATAGTAAACTCGTTTCATAAACACAATGTGTAATGAACACTCATGTAAGATCCTCTATATGTTTAGCTCCTTGAAAAGAGGATAGAAGGGTAGACATAAAGAGTAGGAGAAATAAAATTTATTCAGAGAAATTGACACATGTCCTCTAAAAGCACAAATGTACAAACGGACAGGATTTTTGGGTGCTGGTGTTGGGACGAGGGAGAGACTCGTACACATTTGTCCCACTGCAAGTCAGTATCTTGTCAGTTTCACTACTCTGACAAAGGTTCGTTTAACCCATTCGGCGCCAAATTTCTAATTGTCGTCTGCAAACCACTTTTGTTAAATCATTTGGTAAAAAGGGAAATGGGACAAGTAGATGCAAATTTCAAAGGAATAAAGCACATATATAGAAATAGAGTTTGAGACAAAAAGTGAAGTTCCTGATCATCCGCCGCCTTGAAAAGGCGGCGTCTGATCTGGTACTGCACTATTTGTCGGGGTACATTTTTGCGACATTGGCGGTGAACGGGTTAAGGGTCCACGAGGATCAATTCGACAGACGGGTCACTTTAAACCCTTTACTCCAGGAATATATTCATATAAGAAATAATGTCACCATGAATATTAATTTGACTTATTGTTATAATAGCACATGGTCACAGGTAGGTTTGGCAAATGCAGATACTTTAGAATCAGATCTAAATCATACGATAAGCAAACAGAGTAGACCGTGATCAAACGGCTCCTGCTGGAGCCGTCTGATCTGGGTCTACTCTGTTTGCAAAGGCGTAGAAAAGCGTACTTTTAGCGTAAAGGATCAAGGTTTATGAATATTTAATTAAGAAATAATATTTGCATTCAACTTATATCCTGATGGTCGCTACCGGGTTGTCAGTTTGTAAATATCTTGGATCTAGAAGAGACACCGAATTATTCAAGATCCTAGCTCATGGTGCCATAATGGTCTTACTTGAATATTCATGAGGTAAATGGTTAACCCTTTACTCCATAAATACGTTTTTCTAGGCCTTTGCAAACATAGTAGACCCAGGTAAGACGGATCCTATATTAACCCTTTACTCCATAAATACGTTTTCTATGCCTTTTGCCGTCTGATCGGGGTCTGCTCTGTTTGCTTATGATATGATATATACACGATTCTACAATTTTTGCCAAGGCCAAACATTTCTGTATACATGTGTTATTATAGTAATACAATGTATATCTATATAATATCAATAGTGTCATTATTTCTAACATAAATATGCATGAGTTAAGGGTTGAATACTAGACCTCACTGTACAGGTATTTCGATGGTGGTCCCAAACATAGCTCAGTCAATACCCGGCAAAGAGTGCTTTGAACAGTTTCTTACTCAAGAGTTTCCTACCTTCGATAACAAGTTTTTCTTTTTAAAAGAGAGCCAACGGCAATAAAGCTCCTCGAGAATCCGCTTAAACGTAAGAGTAATGGGCTCGTAAAGCAGTCCAAAGTAGTCTCTAAATGGTACCGTGGCATTGCGCGTGCGGTGTTTGTTAAGTAAACAATTCGAGTACTATATGTAGCTACTTCTCTGTGACGTTATACCAGCTTAATTCATCCCTTAGTCTGCTTAAACATGATATCTGCACACACTCTAATCTGCTATACGATTATGTTTCAGTTACTTTTGATTGTTAAACGTCTGAGGAACTATTGACGAATGTCAAACAGCTTGGATCCTGGTGAGACGCCGAATTACTCGGCGTCTCATCTGGACCCACGATGTTTGTTAATGCGATTCAGGTCCTACGTAGCAGGATAAAGGTTATATATGCTTTAGATAGTGTATCATTGCAATGTTAGTTACAATTAATCATTTTCAACACAATAAACAATGGAAACGAAGGTTATATTCTATATTTATAACATAAACCAGTAAACGCAATCGTCTGCTTCAGTATTTCACCCTTATCCTGTTCGCATCTAGCAGGATATTATACTGCTAGACGCGACCTGACTGCTAGACGCGACCTGACTGCCATTGGCAGACAGCTGGAGTGTAGAGTAACTCACAAGGGCTCAAGCTGTTTGACACCCGGTCAGCGGTGTCTCAACAGTGTTAACAATGTCTCAAACGTCATTAATATTCGAAAATTAGTGTCGAAATATTAGAATATTCAAAAGTTAGTCTTGAAAGTTTAGAATATATTCTAGAAAGTTTTGAATATATTCTCGAAGGTTAGTGCCAAATGTTTAGAATCTTCGAAGCTCAGTCTCGAAAGTTTAGAATATTCGAAAGTTTGTCTAAAAGGTTTAGACTATTCGAACGTTAGTCTTAAAGTTTAGAATATTCGAAATTTAATCTTAAATGTTAACAATATTCAAAAGTTTGTCTAAAAAGTATAGATAAGTCGATAGTTAGTCTAACATGTTCAGAATTTTCGAAAGTTATTGAACCCTTTCCTTCTTGCATATCCATGTAAGAAATAATGACATCACACATATCAATTAGCAGGCTTTTTATAATTGCATATGTACACACGAGTACTATAGAGACAAGGAACTCTAGAGTCATATATGTTATATAATTTCATAAGCAAACAGGGCAGACAGTGCTACATTTTCATAAGCAAACAGAGCAGACCCTGATCCTATAGGAGCCGTCTGATCTGGCTCTACTCTTTTTGCAAATGCGTGAAATCACGTTTAAATGAGGGGAAGTGTTAAAATGCCCAATACCACTGGGGCCAACTACGTATTATCATCAAAAGTTTTGCTACGACAATTTATATGGGTATTTTAGACCAGTTGTTTTCCTACGAAGCCAGTGTATATATTAGGAAATGTTTCCTACGAAAACAAAGTTACCTTCGTTGAAAAACAAATATATTATCATACCTATATGCATTCTCGTAGCAAAACATTTGATAATAATTCGTAGTTGGCCCCCATTGAATACTGGAATGGAAGCAGAACTTATTTCTTACAGCAGACAAAGGATACACCAGTAAACGCAGCATCCACTGAAGTTTATAGAATTATAAATCATGGCTACGTTACGGAACCATCCAATTAAACCATCATTGACTTTTGAAAGTATTCTATACTGTACACATAAAAATCCATATACAAGTATATAGGGAGTGTTTGTAGCTGATGGATTAATAGGGATGATATATGTTTTATCTGTGATAATATAGCAATGGGGAATGGGCAATATAGTATGTGTACGTCCTGAAAACACTATGATAGTCTCTAATAATTCATATTTGAATGACATAGTTCACTGACAGTTATGTAGATGTACGTGTATGTTTACTGTAACCATGATGAGACTTTAATAAATATATTAATATAATATCTGAACGTATCTAATCAGGTTAATTCACACTCACTCCGCAGGATGTGTTATAAATATTTATTTTTGTTTAATCTCTGGAAATTCATGAAAGAAATGACGTCAAGGATGTTAATTACACAAGCTTTGCAACAGGACTTGAACATACTTGTTGGTCATGGGCGAGCGTATAGACTCAGATTTATATTAGTCCATCCATTAGCCAACACAGTATACCTTGATCAAAACAGCTCCTGCACGAGCAGTCTTATCTGCGTCTATTCAGTTTGCAATGGCATTAAAAAGAAATATATAAGAAGCAAAGGGTTGAGATTTTTTTACCAAATCAAAAGAGTTTAATCTTTAAAAGTATGCGGGAAGTATTTTATCATGACAGGTAAATCAATTGATATGGATGTGTTTATTGATAGTGCGTTATCTAGTTTAATGATATGTTTCTATTTATAGCAAACTGTGTTAACCTTTGAGGTTTATTATGAGCAGATTGTCATAAAACAAAATTTGTATCTTGATAAATTTTATCCTGCTGTAAAGACTTGCTACAGAGGACCAGATAAGATGCTTGAATTAAAACGTTTTCAAGAATAACATTCTATTTCTCTACCAAACCCTATGTTGTGACCACCTTTTAGAATCGTCTCTTTGAGACATAGGGTTTGGTGGAGAAAAATATTTGAATACACACCTTTAGCTGTTGCTCTGTGGATAGCTGTTGTAACTTTATGTACATCCCGATTTTTTAAACCTTGAGAAAATATCGGCGGTGAGTCAAACAGCTTGGATCCTGATAAGACGCCGAGCTACTTGGCGTCTCATCTAGATCCAAGATGTTTGCAATGCCAGTCGGATTATTCATAGTATGTTCATATTTAAAAGTGTTCTTTAATGGGTTCTGATCGAATTTTCTGTAACATTCTGTTTAAATTCATTTCGAAAACATATTGAATAGATAAAGATAAAAACTAATTGACTCTGCGAAAGAGAATCGCATCTACTTGAGGATTGTAACAAAAGGACTGTCTCAAGAACTGAATCTGATGAAAGAATCTCTAAAAAGTTCTTAGCATGCAAAATGTTGGTATATAATAACCAACTATCCTGTTAAGTGCGAATTGACTGGTATTTTGCAAACAGTTTGGCCCCTGATGAACCATGTCTCTTCAGGATCCAAGCTGACTGACACTCGGTCAGCAGATTCTCAAAAATCTTTCATGAATCGGAAGTAGTCATTAAAACTTGTAACAGAACGGGTTTATAGCAGACAGCAGTTTTGGGTCCAGTAAGATAAGGTTTACGTATCTATCTGACATAGAGACGCCTGCCCGCAAGTCAGCTGTACAGGGTGTCAGATATTATCATGTTTGTTATTGATAAAATATATATTTTTAATTTTCTTGATCTTATGGGAAACTATTTCTTCTAAAGAATTACTAGGGGGTTGATTATTAGCCCATTACTTAAGGAATATTTATGTAAAGAATGATGACGTCATGGATACCGGTATTTATAAGCCTGCGTTTTGTAATGGTTTATTATTTTTTTGATGTCATAAAAGATACTGTAGAATCCGATCTGTATAGTCCCATACGTAAACAGTGCAAGATCTGTATAGTCCCATACGTAAACAGTGCAAGCTCTGTATAGTCCCATACGTAAACAGTGCAATATCTGTATACATGTAGTCCCATACCAAACAGTGCAAGATCTGTATAGTCTCATACCAAACAGTGCAAGATCTGTATAGTCCCATACGTAAACAGTGCAAGATCTGTATACATGTAGTCCCATACGCAAACAGTGCAAGATCTGTATAGTCCCATACGTAAACAGTGCAAGATCTGTATAGTCCCATACGTAAACAGTGCAAGATCTGTATAGTCCCATACGTAAACAGTGCAAGCTCTGTATAGTCCCATACGTAAACAGTGCAAGATCTGTATAGTCCCATACGTAAACAGTGCAAGCTCTGTATAGTCCCATACCAAACAGTGCAAGATCTGTATAGTCCCATACCAAACAGTGCAAGCTCTGTATAGTCCCATACCAAACAGTGCAAGATCTGTATAGTCCCATACCAAACAGTGCAAGCTCTGTATAGTCCCATACCAAACAGTGCAAGATCTGTATAGTCCCATACTTAAACAGTGCAAGCTCTGTATAGTCCCATACGTAAACAGTGCAAGCTCTGTATAGTCCCATACGTAAACAGTGCAATATCTGTATAGTCCCATACGTAAACAGTGCAAGATCTGTATAGTCCCATACCAAACAGTGCAAGCTCTGTATAGTCCCATACGTAAACAGTGCAAGCTCTGTATAGTCCCATACGTAAACAGTGCAAGATCTGTATAGTCCCATACGCAAACAGTGCAAAATCTGTATAGTCACATACGTAAAAAGTGCAAGATCTGTATAGTCCCATACGCAAACAGTGCAAACTCTGATCAGACGGCTCCTACTTGACCCGTCTGATCCGGGTCTGATCTTTTTGCAACGTCGAACACAAAGTAATGTTATCCTTTGCAAGATGGCTTGCATGGGGCAATATTGTCTTGATGTAATGGATAATCAAAATGTAAACTGTAGTTATAAAGAGAACGAAACATACAAACATTATGAATGTAATAGATAAGTTGAAATCATTCCGTTATGTTCAAAGTATTGTTTTAAGAAAACTTAAATCGTAAAGTGCAGTATAGATTCAAGGTCAATAACAGGGCATGATATTGTACAGACATATTTAGATGCAACCCGACCTGTAGATAAGGCTCACACAGTAAAACCTGTCTATAACGGCCACTAAATTGTGTTAATTAGTTGGTAATTAGGGCAGGTGGCTGCTTAAAGTAAGGTGAAAGTAAAACAGAACGCTCCTATAGGAGCGTTCTGTTTTACTTTCACCTTGCTTTAAGCAGCCACCTGCCTTTAACACAAAATATTTGATGCAATTTAATGGCCGTTATAGAGAGGTTTTACTGCATTCAGCTATTAAATCTCTTCATTCTTAGTGGAATCATATCGTGATGCTATTCATTAGAATCGCCTCAGAGAGACAGTTGTAATGTGTAGTAGTGAGATAGGATAGAATAAATAATCAAAGTACTGACAGTACTGAAGGTTTCGGACATAATATACATTATATTGATTATTTGCTGTGGATTTTTCTGAAAATCATGTCAGTAGTTTGGAAGACATTTAAAGAATTGTTTTATGAACATGTCACACACAGGACGATTCCAATAGCTCAACTTGCCACTTTGTGCCAATAGAGCCAAAATTGATGTTGAATGTAGTATAGAGCCATCACTCCATTATTTGAAAGTAAGGGTCATACTTCTGCTACTATCTGGTGGACCATAACAGTAATTAGCATGCATCATTCACTAATCCATATATACACTTCAACCAATTTTAGACATATATTTCCTTGTGATTCTAAATACCCTACAAATAATTGCCAAATATACTGTGGGGTGATATTAAAAATATGACAAATTATAAAGTAACAAATATATTTCAACTTAGCATGGCATGTTTCCAAGACACTAATGCACCCCTCCCCCTAACAATAGTGCCTCTATATATCAAGCACTTTTGACTATGTGTTATACAGTGAAGAAAATTTCAGAGTCCCATAACTCTGGTAAAATGGTCAGCGCAATAATTACATTTTTTAAGAAAATCTTCACATCAAGGTTGACAGCTTATCATGGGTGAAATTTTGAAGTAAAATCTCCCATTGGTATATGGGTTGTTAGACACATAATATTGTTTCACTTTATATTATATAGTAAAGATGATTTCAGGGTTCCATATCGGGTACAATTGGTCTGAGCAAAAATAAGCCTTTCTATGCTTTTGCAAACAGAAAAGACCCTGAAGTTCATAGAATAGTTTATCCATGCCTATACTTTGTCTTTGCGTGTGATTGCATTGTATTTTCTTACTTTTTCCTGAGGAGACTGCGAGTGTGAGTCTGTTAGGGCCAGTTTGTGAGTCTGTGCTGCAAACAATACATACCCCGATCAGTTACCACAACTGGTCAGGGTCTTCGCTATTTGCAGCATCATACATGTAACAAGTACATGTATATCAATAAATGATATAATTAAAAATAAATTATAGTCATACATGCAAATTACAGTTAGTGTTGTAGTAAACACTACAGACCTTGATCAGTAACCGGCGTCATAGAAATAAATGATATGAATAAGAAATAAATTACATACATTACTATAAGATACTATAAGACACTATAAGATACTATAAGCCTGACACATAAATCAATAAATGATGAAATGTATATAAATTAAAAGATAAGAAAGTGCTTTGTCTCATTTTGTTTGCCTTTCTCCTTTTTAAAGTGGGACACCCTGTTTGGATTCAGATCTAATACCAAGTAACTGTTTGACCAAAATCTAAACTGTTTACAACTTGTGACAATTTTGCCTTAGGTCAAAATGCCTAAAACTGATTTTTTAGAAATTCAAATGATGACAAACCTGAAGCAGACGATATTACAGATCCCTACAGCTTGCTTAATCCTTACAGTGCTGGGTGATTTTTCGTTTGCAACAATTGCCGTCTGCTTCAATTCTTAAATAAACTTTCTTTCATTTTATGCAAAAATATGGTCAAGATGACAAACAGTTTGGATCCTGATGAGACGCATAATTATGTGGCCTCTCATCTGGATCCAAACTGTTTGCATAGGTAATCACAGTTTCGCCGCTAGCGTGCAAAGAGTTAAGCGTATGACCTCGAGAGATCTTAGCATGATGTAACAGTTGCCCTGCACTACTGACCACCAGTGCTGTAGATCTAACCTTTATACTGTAGCTTCTGATGTGAAGAACAGAAGAAGTCTATTTAACCCTTAATTTCCCTCATATAAACTTGTTTTCATGCCTCTGCAAACATATTCGACCCAGATAAGACAGCTCGCTCCCATAGGATCAGGGTCTGCTCTGTTTGCTAATGGATCCACCTTCCATATTTCATTATAAATATTTTGTAAGATTCCGGAACCGGATTGTAAGCCAAGCACTGCACATGCGTGTATTCTCTTAGGGGGATTCCCGCTAGGTAGAGCTCGTGCAATAGGGTTTTCCGCCATAGTTTGAGTCGCAATCCATTTTATAAGGATTTCGGCAAAAGCCGAAACCCTAAAAACGAAACTCCTATGAGTACCATAAGTCAGGGTAGCAGAGGGGGACAAGGCATATGAGTACCAGTAATATAGGATAGCATAGACATAAAGAAAGTCCTATGAGTACCAGTAGGATAGCTTAGCACAGATATAAAGAAAATCATATGAGTACCAGTAATATAGGATCGCAGAGATATAAAGAAAATCCTATTAGTACCGATATGACAGGATAGCAGAAGTGTAAAACACATCCTAAATATGCCTCGTATCTACAGATTCGCGTGTTTGATAAATCTTATCTTAAGGGGGGTTCAGATATCAATGATACTTTATCATGTATCCTATAGTTCTTGGTAAAATAATTCCAAGTAAAATTTAGCCTATAATTCTAGTTAAATGTATCCAATAATTCTAGGTAAAGTTTGTCCTATAACTCTAGGTAAAATGTAGCCTATAATTCGACGTAATATGTATCCTATAATTCTAGGTAAAATGTATTCATTACTTCTAGGTAAAATATATTCTGTAATTCTAGGTAAATGTAGCCTATAATTCTAGGTAAAATGTATAACATAATTCTAGGTAAAATGTATCCTATAATTCTAGTTAAAATATATTCTGGAATTCTACGTAAATATAGCATATAACTCTAAGTATAATGTACCCTATAATTCTAGGTAAAATATATCCCATAATTCTAGGTAAAACGTATCCAATAATTCTAGATAAAATATATTCCGTAATTCTAGGTAAATGTAGCCCATAATTCTAAGTAAAAGGTATGCTATAATTCTAGGTAAAATATATCCCATAATTCTAGGTAAAACGTATCCAATAATTCTAGGTAAAATATATTCCGTAATTGTTCTAAAATGTGTCCTATAATTCTAGGTAAAATGTGACCTATAATTTAAGGTAAACTATATCCTATAATTCTAGGTAAAATCTATCCGAAAATTCTAGGTAAAATTTATTCTATAATTCTAGGTAAAATATATCCTGTAATTCTAATTTAAATGTAGCCTTTAATTCTAGGTAAAATATAGCCTCTAAATCTAGGTAAAATGTAGCCTATAATTCCAAGTGAATATATAATATAACAAGAAAAGCATTGATGTAAACATCAAAGGGCACCATTATAAAGAACAGCCATGTTGGTTTTGTTTAAATCTATTGTGAAACAAAAATGCTTAGAATATGAGTGATCATGATACATATATTCTGCACTAATCCTTTAAATGAAGATATAACTTGTCTGCTATTGAAATAGTGTAAACATAAATCAAGACAAATGAAAGATTTTTACATGAAAATATACACTGATTGGCATTAGTTTAATATAATCATGCAATCATTCAAAGGTTTAGTTCAGCATATTGCTGTTGGAATTACTACAGACAGAAGTATGCTTTCAGACACCCTATGAAACAATGAAATAATTATACTTAAAACAACTGAATAATGAGTTTGTCCAAAGCTTTTCAATACTGTGAATTTAAGAAATGAATCAAATATCGAAATAGTTTAAATTGTAGTTTGATAGATAATTAGCACGTGTTTATAAATTATTTTAATTGATTATTGACGGATCAGTCATTATAAAATCTTAGAAAAGAATAGTATCATTTTCATTGAAAAATCTCATTCATATACTAATAAACTCTGATAAGATAAGCTTAATATAACATACCTATTTGCAACAAATCTGGAGTTTAACTGTGAAAAAGAAAATGGTTAAAATGCCATACGTGGCACTAAGCATGGTCGAATTCTAATTACGCGACATTAAGATATCTCCAATTATGGTCCCAATGTGCTCCATTTTTCACATGTTATACAATAACGTACTTAAATTTAATTAATCAATACTTAAAAACTAAAAGGAAGTCTTAAATAGAATGGTTTAAAATGTCATACGTGACACTAAGCAAGGTCGAATTCTAATTACACGACATTAAGATATATCCAATAAAGGTCTCAATGATGTGCTCCATTTTTTACATTTTATACAATAACGTACAAAAATTTAATTAATCACTACATAAAAACTAAAAACAAATGTCTTAACATGTAGCTGGGTTTCTTTAAATTTTGATAAATAGACATTCTGTAAATATTGGGCGGAAAATTTCTTGAAGTGCGTGTGATTTTCATGAAAATGTGATTATTATGTGCATACGTTCCAATAGACGAACTTCAGCGTCACCGTATTACGGTGCAATATACTCAGCCTTTCTGACCTAGTGACTGGTTTCAAGTCAATGAAACTAAAACATTCATTTATACACCGTAATGTATAGGATTTTTACTCTTAATTGGGCCAAACTTTACAAATCAAATATACGTTATACCTAAACTTTCAATTAATCCGCATTCAACCAAAACCTGCACACTGGACTGTGCATTTACTGAAAAAGTGTAATACTTTCCAAGACCTTGAGGCAATCTTATTGCACCAGAAATTCGAAAAGATCAGCTTTTTAGTATCAATAGTGCATTCATTTCTTTTAATGCAATAATAACAAACAAGTGCTTATTTTTAATTTCATTACTTCTGATATGTTATTTACACTCTTAATCGACCAGTAAATACAATGTACATTGCTCAAACGAAATGTCTACTCCTCCCACTAGCTGAACATTTCGTAAGCCCATATAGGCGCCGCGCTAAATGCGCGGGCGTCAATGATAAGTTAAGTATACCTTTTTATTTAGGCAAAATGTATTCTATATTTCTAGATAAAATATACCCTATAAGTCTTTCGTCCTTGAGTATTCATGTAAGAAATAATGACGTCATGAACTATTAATAAGATTAATTTGTTGCAATAGCTCATAGACGTAGGAATTGTTGGTCATGGCAGAAATAGAATAAAGTATACAGTTCTAGGTAAACTATATTTTATACTTCCAGGTAAAATGCATTCTATATTTCTAGGTAACATGTATCCTATTATTCTAAATAAAATAAATCTTTATAATTCTAGGAAAATTATATCCTAAAATATAACCAGTGATTCTAGGTAAAACGTATCCTATAATTCTAGGTGAAATATATCCTATAATTATAGGTAAAACGTATCCTATAATTCTAGGTGAAATATATCCAATAATTCTAAGTAATATATTTCCTATAATTCTAGGTAAAATAAATCCTTTAATTCTAAGTAAAATAATTCCTATAATTCTAGGTAAGATATATCCTTAAATACATCCTATAAGTCTAGGTAAAATATATCCTGTATCCTATAATTCTAGGTAAATTATATCCTATAATTCTAGGTTAAATGTATCTGATACGTCTGGGTAAAATATGAACAACAATTCTAGGCTGGGTCCTAGTAGTGGTTACCGTAGCATCCCCCCTAGACTTTTTTTCATGGGTACCAAATTGTTCGTTGGGGTCCTCAGAACACATTTTGAGCATGCCCCCAAAAATAAGCTTGTCCCAGCTATGTTTTATTTAACGGTTTCCATGGTAACCCGAGGTAATTTTCGAAACTACCTTGGTTCAGAAAATGCGCCATAACTTTATTTTTAGAAGCAATAGAAGGACAAAACAAGTACCAAAGTAAAGCAGAGACATATAACTTGAATATGATATATGATTTTATTAATATTCATAAATGCATTCTTATGAATATTAATGAGGAAGTAAAAAATGTGAATTTTTTAGAAAAAAGGAGTTTGTTGTTTAGTCTGAGAGGCTTATTAATGCACAGAAAATATTGAATTTAGGTTTAAGTTGTTCGTTGGAGTCCTCAGAACACATTATGAGTATTTCCCCAAATAATTTTTTCCCATCTATGTTTTATTAAACGGTTTCCATGGTAACCCGAGGTAAATTCCGAAACATCCCTGGTTCAGAAAATGCGTAATAACTTTGCTTTTAGAGGTTATAGAAGGACAAAACAAGTACCAAAGTAAAGCAGAGACATATAGCTTGAATATGGTATATGATTTAATTAATATTCATAAATGCATTCTTATGAATATTCATGAGAATGTAAAAAAATGCGTTTTTTAGAATAAAGGAGCTTGTTGTTTAGTCTGATAGGCTTATTAATGCACATAAATTATTGAATTCAGGTTTAAATTGTTTGTTTGGGTCATCAGAACACATTTTGAGCATTCCCCCAAGGTAATTTTGTCCCTTCTATGTTTTATTGAACGGTTTCCATGGTAACGCGAGGAGGTAAATTTCGAAACATCATTGGTTCAGAAAATGCATAATAACTTAGCTTTTAGAGGCAATAGAAGGACAAAACAATTGGGTACATTGGGAGTCTTGCTGGCATGACTTGCTACCCTGCCCTTAATCAGTGCCAGGGATTCCTGTTAAGCTGACCCAGTTTCCGTATTTTTGCTTACCAGTGAACTGGGTCGTGTAATATATGGGCAGCGGGCAAATTAAGCCTGTACGGTCTAATGCAGCATCGCGTGTCTCAGTCAGTCTCGATTAGTCCGATGTGATTCCTTTGCCATTGCAGCCGGTGGGATATGTTGCAGGAACAGTATACGTGATACCTTCTTTAGCTCTACTTGGCTGGGCTTTTTTGGGTTCCCATAATAAGACATTTTATTCTGTAATTAAACTTTGGATATACCCAATTACAACTCTATTAAAATATGATACGCTGTGTACTCCCTCATTGCCATAGCGGATCGAATAGTGTTTGACTGGAGGGGTTGCATAGTGCGGGTATATAACAGTTGTGTATTTGTATTGCTTAGTTTATATGCATGAACTTCAAATTGATCTGTTCTGTTACCCAATTTAAATTATTTTCCGGCAATATTTTATGTGCAGTGTTGTATGTTAAACGAATGTACCCAAGTCTGTTGAGTCTGGGTCAAAATTATGGGACGTACTGGCACTGCGCATAGAATGTTGCATTCAAGTTTTGTTATTTATAATCTGAGTGCGTTGACACACTATAATAGAACATAATACGACACAGACAGATAAACTTACGGAAAAGATTAGCTTATTTACCAATGTCCTAAATAAATTCTATTTTATTATTATTCTTATCTATATATAAGTATTAAATTTATTTTATTTTAAATGTTCTGTAATTTACGCATTATTGTACAGTAAATATATCTTTGTGAAGCGCTTTTGAACGCACATATCCTGTATGAAAAGAGCGCTATATAAATGTGGTATAATAATAATAATAATAAATAATAATAAAAACAAAAACCAAAGTAAAGCAGAGACATATATCTTGATTATGATATATAATTATAATAATATTCATATATAATTGCTTATGAATATTAATGAGGAAGTATAAAAATCCGCTTTTTTAGAAAAATGAGTTTTTTGTTTAGTCTTAGAGGCATATTAATGCACAAAAATTATTGAATTCAGGTTTAAATTGTTCGTTGGGGTCATCAAAACACCTTTTGAGCATTCTCCCAAAATAATTGTGCCCCAGCTATGTTTTACTAAACGGTTTCCATGGTAACCCGAGGTAAATTTCGAAACTATCTTGATTAAGAAAATGCTTCATAACTTTGCTTTTAGAGACAATAGAAGGACAAAACAAGAACCAACGTAAAGTAGAGACATATAGCTTGAATACGATATGTAATTCTATTAATACATATAATGCATTCTTATAATGCATTCTTATGAATATTAATGGGGAAGTAAAAAATGCGTTTTTAGTTTGACGAGTTTGTTTTTAGTCTGAGAGGCCTAATAATATACAAATAGTTATTGAATTCAGATTTAAATGTTTTAATATCAACATACAAATAAAGGAATACAGCTTTGGTTCATGTAATATTTCTAAAACATGTTTATTTAAGCTATTTTGCATATAACGTGCGTAAATGAATAAGCAATTTAATATAAGCCCTATATTTAGCATTGTTTCTAATGTACTATCTTTTCTATTATTTATTTTACGTAAAATACCAGAACAACAAACATTGACAAGAGCAGAGGGTCAATACTTTGGGTTCTTAAATATTAATGCATATTTATGAATATTAATGAGATGTAAAATAAACACACTAGAATGAGCTGTTCTTTTTATCTGAGATTATTTTAGTTAACCAGTATAGAGCTTGATACTGACTGAAACAGCGATATTGATGTTCATGTATATAAATATGTAGATAATGAATATTATTTCAAAATCATGAATATTAATGAGAATGTAAACTGTTGTAGGAAAGTAAGTTTTTCTATTATATTGCAATATACATGTATGTGAACAACACATTTCTTGTAAGAAATTACAGCAGAGGAATTGAGCCTCATGCATGTTTTATGAAGAATATTACTGTTATGGGTGTTTTGCAATGCAATAGAAAATATATAGCATCTCGACTGTAATCATCAGCTTATGTTTACCCATATTAGCCTTGCGTGACTTCTAACTTACTCGCGATGTCTTATGCATTTGCTTGATTATTTACCACAGCATGCCAGAGCAACGCAAGGCTTCTTGCGAGCATTTCGCGACATGCTGGACAACTCATTGAGTGTGTCTGGCCTGCTGCGGATGCTCCGCGTCAGCTCCCTGTCCAGTTTCATCCCTCTGGACATGGGAGACGTGGAAGTTTGCTGCCCGACGGAAGAAGTATTCTTCTCTTTGGTCAGCGACTCCCTCGCAACAGACAAATCACTGTCCTCTAAAGCTCAGAAGAAGCATGCTTCTTCTTTAAAATCTCTTTCGTCAACAGCCCCTGTGGTGCAGTCGATTCCCCAGTTGTTAGTTGCAGATCGGCACCCAACTGCTGTCCCGGGCGCGGGTTCCCCGTTTACAACTTGAATGGTACCCTTTGTTCTGGTCCCAGGTACTATTGTTGCCAGGTCTCCCGGTCCGCTTGTTGTGTGAAGAGTTTTGCCTGGTCCCGATGAATCTAGGCCCAGTTATCCGTCACCGGTCCCCGGTGTCCCGGCGTTAGTGCTTCCGTTTCATGACATCACCAGCAGACCGGTCTACCGAGCCCCCGCCCAAAGATGTCACTGTGTATTCTTTGGCCCGGTGTCCTAAGTTTGCTCTCCAACGGTCCTCCGGTGGCCCGGTCTGGTCCTTTGGACCAGGATACCGAAGTGGACCGGTAAATCTACCAGTCCAATCTTTTCTACAGGGCATTCTGTCTCTACACCGCATTACAGTCGTGAAAGTCAACAGGAAGCTGCTCTGGCTAAGTTTAGACGTTCTTGGTCGTCTAGACCCGGCAATTACTCTTCATCTTCTGAGTACACCTCGGACTCCCCAGCCCCCATCCCACCCACCCCGTAGGAGGCGTAAAAACCTTCTTATTCTTCTAATGGGAACCGGCACTCGCACCGCTCTCATCGCAGATCGAGGTCTTACCATTACTCTTCTATGCGAAGACATCGCTCTGCCTCCTCAGATTCGCCGGCTGGTCGCTCTCGATAGCCGACACTCATTCTGGGAACCAGCAAGCTTCACCTAGAGGGAGAATAGCTCTCACGTGAACCTACAGTCCCCACTTCTATGTCTGTGGCGGGTCCCACTCTTCCCGGGTGCTGCCATCCATGGCGTTCACCAGGGCGGATGCTGAGGGAGAGCAGGAAGACACTTTGTCCATTATGGCTCCTAGGGGTGGTCCTATTTTTTAAGGGAATCAGACTTTGTGGAAGCCTCTCACTCAGATTTAGACGGGACTTAGTCCTCTTTTTCTTTGGATGATTCTGAACATCAATATTTTCTATTGAGAATGCGTGTGAAGATTGTTTTAGAATCATCCCACCCTCTGTCTGCCCTAGACCCCCGAATCCTATTCACAGGGGTCCTCTATCCTCTTCCGTGCTAGTGTCTGTCGAAAAAGTGGACTCCCCGAACCTAAATAAGTCTAGGGAGTCTCTTTCTCCTTCCACGGGACTTCTTTCCCGTTTGCCTGACCTGGACGAAGATTTTTGTGCCAGCCCGGCAACTGGGTGGATCATGTCCGCTAAACTCTTACGGACAAGGGTTCCCTGGGTATCTCTTAGGCCTCCGGTTTCAAATGAAAATCGACCTGGGATGTTTTATCAGATCCCCTCACTTGTTTCCGACAGCCCCAGGGGCGGGCATTAGGCCCTCTCTCTCTCTCTCTCTCTCTCTCTCTCTCTCTCTCTCTCTCTCTCTCACATTCACTTCTTTAGCACCGGCAGTTGCATCCATACGATGGGATTCGCTTCAAACATTGACGTATTACCATTGACGTACGTATTATTATCGATATTTAAGACAGGTGACAGCTTAATACATGGTGAAAGTCATGCAGAAAGCTCCTAGTGCAGCTTTCTGCATGACTTTCACCATGCATTAAGAAGTCACCTGCCTAAAAGGGTCTTAATGCTTCTATAAAGAAAATTCGAATAATCGAGATTTTACCGTATACTCAAAATAATACTAAATACAATGCTCATAGAAAATTGCTTATTCATATACGTACATTATATGCAAATAAGCTGAAATACGCATGCTTTATAGAAATATTACCTGAAACAAAGATGGTTTATTTTCCTTCACATGAAAACATTCAAACATGAATTCAATAACTCCTGTTTATTAATAGGCATCTAAGACTAAACAAAAATCGGACTGTTTTACTTCCTCATTAATATTCATAAGAATACATTTATGAAAATTAGTTAAATTACATATCATATTCAAGTTATATGTCTTTGCTTTATTCAGGTTCTTGTTTTGTCCTTCTTTCGCCTCTAAAAGCAAAGGTATGACGCATTTGTTTAACCATGGATGTTTCGAAATTTACCTCGGGTTACCATGGAAACCGTTAAAAACATAGCTGGGACACACTTATTTTGGGGAATGCTCAAGTGGTGTTCTGCGGACCCCAACGAACAATTTAAACCTGAATTCAATAATTTTTGTGCATTAATAGGCCTCTAAGACTAAACAAAAAACTCATTTTTCTAAAAAAGCGGATTTTTATACTTCCTCATTAATATTCATAAGCAATCATATATGAATATTAATAAAATTATATATCATAATCAAGATATATGTCTCTGCTTTACTTTGGTTTTTGTTTTGTCCTTCTATTGCCTCTAAAAGCAAAGTTATTATGCATTTTCTGAACCAATGATGTTTCGAAATTTACCTCCTCGCGTTACCATGGAAACCGTTCAATAAAACATAGATGGGACAAAATTACTTTGGGGGAATGCTCAAAATGTGTTCTGATGAACCAAACAAACAATTTAAACCTGAATTCAATAATTTGTGTGCATTAATAAGCCTATCAGACTAAACAACAAGCTCCTTTTTTCTAAAAAACGCATTTTTTTTTACATTCTCATGAATATTCACAAGAATGCATTTATGAATATTAATTAATCATATACAATATTCAAGCTATATGTCTCTGCTTTACTTTGGTACTTGGTTTGTCCTTCTATTACCTCTAAAAGCGAAGTTATTACGCATTTTCTAAACCAAGGATGTTTCGGAATTTACCTCGGGTTACCATGGAAACCGTTTAATAAAACATAGATGGGAAAAAATTATTTGGGGAAATACTCATAATGTGTTCTGAGGACTCCAACGAACAACTTAAACCTAAATTCAATAATTTCTGTGCATTAATAAGCCTCTCAGACTAAACAACAAACTCTTTTTTTCTAAAAAAATCACATTTTTTACTTCCTCATTAATATTCATAAGAATGCATTTATGAATATAAATAAAATCATATATCATATTCAAGCTATATGTCTCTGCTTTACTTTGGTACTTGTTTTGTCCTTCTATTGCTTCTAAAAATAAAGTTATGGCGCATTTTCTGAACCAAGGTAGTTTCGAAAATTACCTCGGGTTACCATGGAAACCGTTAAATAAAACATAGCTGGGACAAACTTATTTTTGGGGGCATGCTCAAAATGTGTTCTGAGGACCCCAACGAACAATTTGGTACCCATGAAAAAAAGTCTAGGGGGGATGCTACGGTAACCACTACTAGGACCCAGCCTATTCTTGGTTAGATGGCATCCTATAATTCTAAGTAATATGTATCCTATAAATCTAGGCGAAGTGTAGCCTATCATTCTATGTAAACGTATCCAATAATTCAAGGTGAAATATATTCTATAATTCTATGTAAAATATATTGCTACAGGAGCTGTCTGATCTGGGTCTGATAAAATAGCGTATTTATAGACTAAAGGGAACTCACGCTAAACAAATTGTCTATAGTTCTATGTAAAACATATTTTTGTTAGTATTCAAAAACCCTTTACCCAATGATTATTAATGTTAGAGATATGGTGTCATGAATATTAATTAATTTACATATATATATAATGAGACATAAACACAGGAAGGTTTGCCCATGGCAGAAACTAACTGTAGAATCACATCTATATTTTTTGTTTTAATTATTATTCTTAAATTAATTCCATTTTTAATGTTCTCATCGGTATCTCTATCTTAAATATCATTTGTTTGAAATAGTCTATACGCATTATATGTACTCAGTTTGGAATATCATTTGTTTGAAATAGTCTATACGCATTATATGTACTCAGTTTGGAATATCATTTGTTTTAAATAGTCTATACGTATTATATGTACTCAGTTTGTAATATCATTTGTTTTAAATAGTCTATACGCATTATATGTACTCAGTTTGGAATATCATTTGTTTTAAATAGTCTATACGTATTATATGTACTCAGTTTGGAATATCATTTGTTTTAAATAGTCTATACGTATTATATGTACTCAGTTTGGAATATCATTTGTTTTAAATAGTCTATACGCATTATATGTACTCAGTTTGGAATATCATTTGTTTTAAATAGTCTATACGCATTATATGTACTCAGTTTGGAATATGTAATTTATTCATGCGAAGCGCTTTTGTACGCACATATCCTCTGTTAAAAGAGCGCTAAAACAATGTGGTATAATAAAGGCTCAGAAAGTGGTATTTATAGAAAACAAGGTTAACATATTGTCCAAAGGTTATTCTAATGAGTACCAGAAAGATGGATCAGAGCTCCAGATAAGATACGTAAATTAAAACATTTTCGGGAATAACTTATTTAATTCTCCACCAATCCCTATATTGTGACCACTCTTAAGAATTGTCTCGAAGAGACGATTCTAAAGAGTGGTCACAACCTAGGGTTTGGTGGAGAAATGACGAGTTTAGTACACACGTTTATATTTTGCTCTGATGGATATACAGTATATTGCTATATCAGTCCTCATATCTTGTGCATGTACAACGATGTGGCTATGTCAATGAGAACCAAACACAATATGATTTGGCTGAAAAAGAAACATTTGGTCAGGTGAACATGGCTTTTTCTCACATAACTTCTCTTATCTCCAGGTTAGAACAACGGGTTAAGATTCTGTTATCAGTAACACGTGTAAGAACACTTTAGAATATATATAACGTATGACGTCATATATGACGTCAAACTGGGGAAAACCGATGTTTGCATGCCATTTTAAGGGCGAAAATAGATCTAGATCTACACTGTTTGGTTATATGAGAAAAAAAATCTGATGCTCGTTGTCTTTTAAGATCACATGTTCCTAAACCCACCAAGAAAATGTTATTAAGCTTGCCAAAGGCTCGCTTAATGCCATTTTCTAAGGCTCGTTTAGGAACATGTGATCTTAAAAGACAACTCGCAACAGATCCTCTATATCTGCATTTCCGAAACCTTTTACTTGATAGACATGCCTATGCAAACAGCTGCTGTAGTAGCCATCTGGCAGGGTCTGTTCAGTTTGCTTATGCACTACAGATTACCATTTGTCAGTGAAGCTGTTTAAGTTCAAAGGGGAAAAACATCGATATCCTTTTTACCCCATCGCTGTGGTAGATTATGTAAGAAATACGAGTGTAATGACATCACGAATGACACTTTTATGACATAAGCACATGTGTCTATCTCTGTTTTTTCTGCCTCTGTCTGTCTGTCTGTCTCTGTCTGTCTGTCTTCTCTCTCTCTCTCTCTCTCTCTCTCTCTCTCTCTCTCTCTCTCTCTCTCTCTCCCTCTCTCACCCTGTCCTAGTGTATCGTTTCCTTTCTACAGTTGTCACCATTTTCCCTCTTTCGGTACCCATAGTCTCTCCTATTGCCTCTCTCATTGCATCGTTTTCTCTCCCATGCCCTTCATCCGTTTCACTCTCTCCGTTTAGCGAATCCTTCTCGTTTATCTCTGCCCCGTCATCTTTATTATTTATCTCATTTTCCTTCATTCCCTCACTCAACATTTCTCTCACACCTAATCTTATGAAATCATATATTCCATGTTTTTTCTCCGCGTCTGTCTCTAATATTGGGTTCAGAAAGACTGTGAGGTCATTTCAGTGGGGAGCATCTTGCCAAAACATACGTCATCACGACTGATAAACCTGCCAACGAAAATCATTTAACACCTCGGGTAACCGGATTGAGGAGTTAAACACCTGTTCGAAACTTAACCATTCAAATGCGGGTACCGAGTAAATAAAACCTTTGCAAACAGTGTAGACCCAGATCTAAGGCACCCTCGGGAACCATTTGATCTGGGTCTGCAGTGTTTGTCATAAAATCATTTTCTTCAGTAATGCATTTTGATACAGGTTTTGCTTAATTAATATTCAGAAAGGGCGGAGTCAGTTTTAATTATTCACCAGGTTATGGGTTAACCATAATCATGCTGTAAGAAATGTCATCTGCCAGAGGTCTGCTCTCTAACATGTTCACGTTATTTTGACTCGTTAATAGTTCTGACAGCTACTACTGGCCGATTATCAAACAGGTTGGATCCTGATGAGATGCCGAGTAACCTGGAGTCTAATCAAGTATGAAATGATAGGTCGAACTCGGCAGGATAACGGCTATGTACTGTACTATCTGAGAAATAAACCGGCTTTTAACCTTATGTTTGCTGTAGGCAATTAGTGATAGCATTTTCAAACAGTTTCCATCCAGATGGAGTTACTCAACCTCTCGTCAGACTCCCAGCTGATTCTCTGATTGCATTTCTTTAATAGAGATATCGAATATATCCCGTTTCTAAAAATAGCAGCGGCCAAACTCATGAAAAATAAATTCCCTCAACACACTAATGGTTTGTCCTCATCGCTATACGGATAAATTAGTGAAATATTTTCAAACACGTTTGGATTCCTGGGCCTCGTCTTGCAAAAGATCGTACGACTGAACGTCTTACAAAAACATCATTACGACTGAACGTCTTACAAAAGATCGTACGATTGAACGTCTTTACAAACGATCGTAGGATTGAACGTCTTACAAAAGATCGTACGACTGCAGGTCTTACAAAGATTGTACGACTGAACTTATTACAAAATATCGTACGACTATAGGTATTACGATAGATTATACGA
Organism: Azorinus chamasolen; assembly: GCA_963576725.1. Lineage (NCBI taxonomy): Eukaryota > Metazoa > Mollusca > Bivalvia > Cardiida > Solecurtidae > Azorinus > Azorinus chamasolen. Next base: position 48,076,296 of record OY755252.1, on the reverse strand, counting down.
CTAACATATTACGAAAGATCGTACGATCGAATGTCTCGCAAAATATTGTACAACTGAACGTCTTATAAAAAATCGTTCGACTGAATGTCTTAAAACACATAGGTTCACAAGTATACATTTATATTGACAATCATACACTCATATTGATACTCATACACACATCTTAACATTCATACACTCAAGTTGACAATGATACACTCATGTTGACAATCATACACTCAAGTTGACAATCATACACTAATGTTGACAATCACACACACATATGTGGATAACCGTACACATATGTGGGCAATCGTACATTCATACTGACAATCATTCACTTATGTTGATAATCTTTCAATCATATTGACAATCATACACGTATGTTCACAATCATACGCGTATATTACCAATCATTTACTTATGTTGAAATCAAACACAATGATACACTCATATTGACAATCAAACACCCATCTTTAGCATCATACACATATGTTGACAACCATACACTCATGTTGACACTCACTGACAATCATGCACTCATGTTGACACTCACTGACAATCATGCACTCATGTGGACAATCTTACTATCTTGTGGTTAATCGTACACTCATGTTGACAATGATGCGCTAATATTGAAAAGAATACATTCATATGGATAAGCATACACTCATGTTGACAATTATACACTCATTGTGACACTCATACACTCATACTGATAAGCATACATTAATATGGACAGTCATATACTTATGTGGGTAATTATACCCTCATGTTGACAATCATATGCTCATGTTGACATTAATACACTCAGGTTGCCAATCATACCCTTCAATTGATAATCATACACTCAGGTTAACAATTATACACTCATGTTGACAATGATACACTCATATTGACGAATCATACATGGCAATTCACTTATGTTGACAATTATACAACCATATTGACAATACTAAAATAATGTGGACAAGCATAATTATACTCATGTTGAAAACCATACACTCATGTTGACAATCATACACTCATACACAATTTATACTATCATGTTGATGATATACATTTACAATCATACACTCATTTAACAATAATACACTCATGTTGACAATTATACAACCATGTTGACAATAATTAAACAATGTGGATAATCATACGCTCAATTACAGCCATACAGTCATGTAGACAATCATACACTCATATTGACAACCATACACACATGTTGATAATCATACACATACACTCGTGTGGACAATCATTCACGATATTCATGATATCATTATTTTGACGTGAATGTTCATGAAAATAAATGATTAATTTCCCCTACAGAGAGGTTCCACCGAGCTGGCAAAACGACGAGTTGTATTTACCCTTGACATAAGCATTTGACCCAGTATACATATTGTATTTCTACAGAACTAGGTCAGCCTAAGATTAATAAGATGTAGTATCACAGGTGGCGGTAATAAATAACCGTACAATCCGAATATTCTCTTAAAAATGAGATACTTGTGCAGAATCAATGGCAAAACACATAGGTAAACATAGCAAAAACCGAACATAGGTAAACATAGCAAAAACCGAACTGTAAACATAGCAAAAACCGAACTGTAAACGGTACTGTAACTCTTTCACCGCCAAAGTTGTCGGAAAGCGATTAAAATGTTTTGCTGTAAGAGGCGAAACTGATTGCTATTGCAAACCGACTGGATCCTGATGAGACGCCGAGTAACTCGATGCCTCATAAGGGTCCAAACTGTTTGACGCATCCTTTATGTGTAGAGAATAAATTAATGAAAAGTCTCCTTAGAAACTTAAAGCAGACGACATTGGTTGCAGACGAAAATTATTTGGCGCCAAAAGAGTTAATCTGATAACACGTGACAGATACAAGCATTAGTCTACATCAAACACCAGCTGGGATACAAGTTTTTCATGTCTACTAAAACTAATACTAGTATTGTCTTTACAAAACAATATACAGTTGAACTTCGATAACTCGAACAACAAGCCACTATACAAATTAGTTCGAGATAACAAAAGTTCGAATCATCTGATTTATAATATGAATAATGTATCAAAGCCACAGCTTAATACAGGTCTAAAGTAACGCTGAAAGATCCAACAGGAGCTTTCAGCGTTACTTTAGACCTGTATAAAGTCACGTGTGTATGTAGATATCTGTAGCGATACGTTTTAGAGCAATTCTCTATTGTAAGTTTTAGAAGGACTGAACTTTTTGTTCGAGTTAACCCGAATTTTGAATTATCCTAGTTCGAGATATCGAAGTTCAACTATATATACAGTGGAAGCAGTCTATACTGCAGTCTGTATTTATATAACAAATAAATATGGTCACCTTAACCCTTGTTCTGCAGTCTGTAGTTATATAACAAATAAATATGGCCACCTTAACCATTATACTGCAGTCTGTAGTTATATAACAAAGAAATATGGCCACCTTAACCCTTGTTCTGCAGTCTGTAGTTATATAACAAATAAATCTGGCCACCTTAACCATTATACTGAAGTCTGTAGTTATATAACAAATAAATATGGCCGCCTTAACTCTTGTTCTGCAGTCTGTAGTTATATAACAAATAAATCTGGCCACCTTAACCATTATACTGCAGTCTGTAGTTATATAACAAAGAAATATGGCCACCTTAACCCTTGTTCTGCAGTCTGTAGTTATATAACAAATAAATATGGCCACCTTAACCATTATACTGCAGTCTGTAGTTATATAACAAAGAAATATGGCCACCTTAACCCTTGTTCTGCAGTCTGTAGTTATATAACAAATAAATCTGGCCACCTTACCCATTATACTGCAGTCTGTAGTTATATAACAAATAAATATGGCCGCCTTAACCCTTGTTCTGCAGTCTGTAGTTATATAACAAATAAATCTGGCCACCTTAACCATTATACTGCAGTCTGTAGTTATATAACAAAGAAATATGGCGACCTTAACCCTTGTTCTGCAGTCTGTAGTTATATAACAAATAAATATGGCCACTTTAACCCTTGTTCTGCAGTCTGTAGTTATATAACAAATAAATATGGCCACCTTAACCATTATACTGCAGTCTGTAGTTATATAACAAATAAATATGGCCACCTTAACCCTTGTTCTGCAATCTGTAGTTATATAACAAATAAATATGGCCACCTTAACCCTTGTTCTGCAATCTGTAGTTATATAACAAATAAATCTGGCCACCTTAACCATTACAAATGTATACTGCAGTCTGTAGTCATATAACAAATAAAATTAATATGGTCACCTTAACCCTTGTTCTGCAGAATATTTAAAACTGGCCCCTCTTTTTCGGAATATTAATTTAACAAAAAGTTGTATCAAAATTCGGAGCCCTATGATCTGGGTCTACATCGTTTGTAAATGTCAAATGTATTAGGTTCTAACACATTCAGAGTTAAAAGCAAGTGGTAGCTTAATGCAGACTGAACGTTATGCAGAAACTCATCTGAGAACATTCTGAATAACCTGCGTCCAGCATTAAGCTATCCTCATCATCAACACTCAGAGTTTAGCTTGTTTTGTGCGTCCGTTGTAGAGGGGTATCAGTTTATACTTATAGTGCACGTGCCTTCGCGTAACCCAGTTTACAATGTCTGTTAAACCTTTAGTCTGCAGAGCAAATTGTTTATACACATTTTTCACCCACTACATTTTCAAAATTCAAACTATAATCAGTTTGTCTACCAAATTGCAATCATATTCTCAAACATGTTGGATCCTAATACATGTAAGACGCCGGCGTCTGATCTAGATCCAGACTGTTTGCATAGGTAATCACCTATCCACCCGCAGCAGGCTAAAGGTAAATAAGAAGATTTGCTGAAAACCTCGTATGTCTGCTCAAACAGCTATTTGAAGCAAACTCTACTTCTATTTTTTTCTAAGTTTTGAGAACATTGAGGAAGACGTGCTGCTGGGTTAGGGTAGGTCGGTGGTCTACCCGGATGTTCTTCTGTGCACCAAACAATGCAGTTTGGTCCGTGCTAAGAAAAACCTCCGGGTGTTCCTTTATCTATATTTAGCTGGACGTGTGCTATGATCGAAATACTGTAAAAGTAACGTAAACACCGAAAGAAACAAACAAACAAAAACACAAACAACTGAATAAATAAACAAACAGACAAACAATTGAGCAACTGTCGAACAGTGCGGATCCTGACGTAACGCCGAATTAATCTGGATTCAAACTGTTTGACACTCAGTCAAAAGTTTCTCTAAAGTAAGGTCGAATCGGAACTCGAAAAGTTTAGCAAACCAGAGATTGAGCAGAAATGAACAATATGGTCAGTGTCATGGACAATATGGTCAGTGTCATGTGTGACAGACATGGACAATATTATGGTCAGTGTCATGGGCAACAGACATGGACAATGTCAGAGTCATGGGCAACAGACATGGACAATATGGTCAGTGTCATGGTAACAGACATGAACAATATTGTCAGTGCCATGGGTGACAGCTGTGGACAATATGGTCAGGGTCATGTTTGGCAGACATGGACAATATTATGGTCAGTGTCATGGGCAACAGACATGGACAATATGGTCAGTTTCATGGTGACAGGCATGGACAATATTGTCAGTGTCGTGGGTGTCAGCTATGGGCAATATGGTCAGTGTCGTGGGTGACAGACATGGACAATATGGTCAGTGTCACGGGTGACAGATATGGATAATATGGTCAGTGTCATGGACAATATGGTCAGTGTCATTGGTGACAGACATGGGCAATACGGTTAGTGTCAAGGGTGACAGATATGGACAATATGGTCAGTGTCATGGACAATATGGTCAATGTCATGGGTGACAGACATGGACAATATGGTCAGTGTCATGGGTGACAGACATGGACAATATGGTCAGTATCATGGTGACAGACATGGACAATATGGCCAGTGTCATGGGTGACAGACATGGGCAATATGGTCAGTGTCATTGGTGACAGACATGGACAATATGGTCAGTGTCATGGGTGACAGATATGGACAATATGGTCAGTGTCATGGACAATATGGTCAGTGTCATGGGTGACAGACATGGACAATATGGTCAGTGTCATGGGTGACAGACATGGACAATATGGTCAGTGTTACGGACAATACGGTCAGTGTCATGGGTGAAAGACATGGCCAATATGGTCAGTGTCATGGGTGACAGATATGGACAATATGGTCAGTGTCACGGACAATACGGTCAGTGTCACGGGTGACAGATATGGGCAATATGGTCAGTGTCATGGGTGACAGATATGGACAATATGGCCAGTGTCATGGGTGACAGACATGGACAATATGGTCAGTGTCATGGATGACAGATATTGGCAATATGGTCAGTGTCATGGTAGACAGATATGGACAACATGGTCAGTGTCATTGGGAACAGATATGGGCAATATGGTCAGTGTCATGGGTGACAGATATGGGAAATATGGTCAGTGTCACGGACAATACGGTCAGTGTCATGGGTGACAGATATGGGCAATATGGTCAGTGTCATGGGTGACAGATATGGGCAATATGGTCAGTGTCACGGACAATACAGTCAGTGTCATGGGTGACAGATATGGACAATATGGCCAGTGTCATGGGTGACAGCTATGGACACTTATCAACTGTAGTCGACAACAAACGTGTGTATTTAATCCTGTCCCTGTTGAATGTTGATGTAAGAAATAAGGACTATTTATTGGGTGAATTCTATAACGGCATCTGCACTCATTAAGTTTTGATATTAATAGAAACTACAGTCAGATTCATTACAATTACATAAGCAAACAGTACATACCCTGATAAGACTGCTCCTACGGGAGCCGTCTGGTCTGGATCTACTGTGTTTGCAAAGGCGTGAAAATGCGTGAAAATACGTAAAGAGTTACATGAAGCAACCAATACGATTGCGTAAGTGTGTCCATTATGTCCAACACATTTGTGTCCGGCACGTTTGTGTCTGTGTGTCCATTATGTTCATCAAGTTAGTGTCCATGTGTCCATTATGTTCGACAGATACGTGTCAGTGGATTGTGTCACTGTGTCCATTATATCCGACCCGGTTTTTTGTCATTGTGTCCATTATATCCAACGCATTTATGACAGTCTGTCCATTATGTCAAGCACGTCGGGGTCATTGTGTCCATTATGTCCGACACGTTTGTGACAGTGTGTTTATTATTCAGCTAAATCATTATATCATTATAGTTCTTACATGAATATTCACGAGGTAAAGGGTTAAATTTGTTTTTTCAATACAACTGTACAGACAAGTATACTAGTGTCTCATTTCTCTGTACAGACAAGTATAATTGTGTCTCATTTCTCTGTACAGACAAGTATAATAGTGTCTCATTTCTCTGTAACAGACAAGAACCATATACAAAAAAACGCAAAAACGCAAAACAGTTATTTGCCACCAACGTTGATAATCATATCAGATATACAGTCGATTTACCTCCAATTCGCTGTCTATCTATCAACTCTATGTCTCAGCGGGGTATAATACCAAAGCCAATTCTCTAGACACGTTCCAAAGGATGAATATTTGTGCACTGTACTAGATACAATAGAAACTGTCTGAACCCTTTCCCTCATATAAACGTATTTTCACGCATTTGCAAACAGAGTAGACCCAAATCAGACTGCTCCTATAGGAGATCTGATCTGGGTCTACACTGTTTGCAAATGTGACAGTGCATGTTGAAAGAGTTCAGCAATCACCTGCTTTCAAAGACCCGGTGTTTATTTTCTGGACAGATCTAAATGTCTTCGCAGACTGTGTAGACCCTCCAGGAGGCGTGTGACCAGGTTCTGCTCCGTTTGCATGTGAAATAATACAGATATGAGTCTGCTGTTTTTGCCAGGGCCAAACGTATTGAGTTCATATTCCATTTTGCTTAAAAAAGCAACAACAGCTAATTAATATTCTCTAAATCATTATTTTATATATTTTATGAATATTCATGAAGTAAAGCATTTTTAAAAGAGGTTGAACTGTAGGTAATATATGTTCAAATACTAAGGTGAGTTATGTGACTCTTATAATTCTAACTGAATGACATCATACATTATACATACATATAGGAGCCCTCTGATCATACATTATACATACATATAGGAGCCCTCTGAGCATACATTATACATACATATAGGAGCCCTCTGATCAGGGTATACACTGTTTGTCATTCAAAGACCTCTGGTAAGTTTAAATATTTCCACTCTGATAATTCAGGGTTGAAAGTATTAATATAGAAAGAAAGAACAGTGAAAACTCGATACTACGAACACTCAATACTACGAACACTCAAATACAGTAAAAACTCGATACTACGAAAACTCGATACTACGAACACTCAATATTACGAACACTCAAATACAGTAAAAACTCGATACTACGACCACTCGATACTACGAACACTCAAATACGTACCATTATTTATCTTTAACACAGGTGGCAACTTAATGCAGCGTAAAAGTCATGCAGAAAGAGAATTTCTGCATAACTTTCACCCTGCATTAAGCAGCCATCTGCCTATACAAAGACATAAATTCTTCATTGTTAAAAAATCGTAGTATCTAGTTTTTACTGTGTTGTAACGCAGCATACTTTAAGAGGAACTTACTGTCACAAATACCGACAACTCGATCTTGTTTGGGTGTCCGCTTTAGAGGGTTTTTACTACACATTATAACTTCGATGTGACTGGCATGATGCTATCAAACTCTTATCATAAGGACCAACGTACTCAGAATGTCTCTGCATTCCTCATGGTGGCCCATAAAACGGATAACGCAAAAAATAAGTAGAGCAATATTTTGTCAGAGAGGAAAGGAGAGAATCATTCGGTAAAAGTAGCTCTTCTTCATTTATTATTTAATCAGGGTATGTACTGTCCCAGATCAGGTGTGCACTGTCCTAAAATCAGGTCATGTACTCTCCCAGATTAGGGTATGCACTGTCCTAAGATCAGGGTATGTACTGTCCTAAGATCAGGGTCTGTACTGTCCTAAGATCAGGGTATGAACTTCCCAGATCAGGTCATGTACTGTCCCAGATCAGGTTATTTACTGTCCTAAGATCAGGGTATTTACTTCCTAAGATCAGGGTATGTACTGTCACAGATCAGGGTATGTATTGTCCTAAGACCAGGGCCTGTACTCTCCTAAGACCAGGGTATGCACTGTCTCTCAGATCAGGGTATGTACTGTCCTAAGACCAGGGTCTGTACTGTCCCAGATCAGGTGTGCACTGTTCTAAGATCAGGTTATGTACTTCCCAGATCAGGTCATGTACTGTCCCAGATTAGGGTATGTACTGTCCTAAGATCAGGGTATGTACTGTCCTAAGATCAGGGTCTGTACTGTCCTAAGATCACGGTCTGTACTGTCAGATCTATATAATGCCTTAAAAAGCAAACAGATCAGAAACTGATCAGACGGCTCATAAAGGGATCATATAAATTTATTCGATATAACAGAAGTTCGAGTTATCCCATTTCTTATCTGGACAATTTCTCAATTCTACATGTAGGAGGGAGCTTTCAGCATTAATTTAGACCTGCCTTAAGCTGTCAAATGTGTTTCTAGTGTTGTAAATCTTAGAAGGGGACGACGACGAAAGTCTTCTTAGAGTGCACATGCATTTTATTTCTAACTCTACAGGATGAACTATAAGATATTGTCGAGCCATTTCTACTATGAGCCCTCCAAACTAGTCCAAATCAAAAGCTCAATCGAAAAGAGTTTCCTCTCTCACTTGGGTCCTGGCTTATATACTCATTATGTAGGGGCTAACATGATGTTAGCAGGCTGCACAAAGGAAGGTACGTACTTGACACTAGTTAGCAATAATTAACTACCTTTGTTCAGTGCTGTCCTATCTGACTGGTGTGATTAGAATTCTAACAAGTTCCATCTACTGAAATTGATATTAATATTAACCCAATATAAACCCAAATACTTCTTTCAAAATTATAACACTAGATATGCAAAGTGATACATTTTAGTGCATTTCTCTATTGTACATGTAGGAGGGATCGACTATTTAGCTACATGTATTTCGAAGTTCGAGTTATCCGAGTTCGAGATATCGAGGTTCAACTGTATCTGTTTTATACACGTGATTGCTTAATGATGGGTGAAAGTAATTCGGAAAGCTCCACTGGGAATTCTTTCATCCTGTCCCAGTCCTTAACTCCATGGATATTCAGGCAAGAAGTAATAACGTCATCATTAAATTAATTTATAAAGGCACAATGAACAAAATCTTGAAAAACTGTAGAATTATATCTGTATTATATCATAAGCAAACAGAACAAAACATGATCAGATGGCTCCTACAGAAGCTGTCTACACTGGGTCTACTCTGTTTGCAAAGGTATTTTTGTGAAGTAAAATATTTAGCCCCCCCCCCCCCATCTGTCTCAATCTTTTATCTCATCAAACACCTTTTCATGCCCTTGCAAACAGAGTAGACTCAGATCAGACACTTCTGTGGCAGCCGTCTGATAAGGGTATGCTGTGCATTATGAAATAAAAAAGACCTGATTGAACAGTTTCTACCATGGCAAAAAAATCCATTATTTAAAGTCAGCTAATTATATGGTGATCTTCATATAGTCATTATTTCATGCATAATGTTAATTTGAACGTCCGGGTTAGTGGGTTTTGTTGTATGTATTTCTTCTCAAAATGTCCGGCAAATGTGACGGCAGGAATAAAAGAGTGGGATTGTTTAAACCCGCCCCTCATTCAAACGCATTTTCACGCATTTGCAAACAGAGGAGACCCAGATTAGTATGACCAGGATCTGCTCTGTTTGCTTTTGACATGATATAGATCTGATTCTGCAGTTTTTGTCAAAGCAAAAATGTTCTCTTGAGAATATTTAACATTATAAAAAATCAGCTAATAATTATTAATGATATCATAATTTCTTACATGAGTATTGAACAGGATAAGGGTTAGAAGCGTGGGAGGAATTCGTAGTGAGTCTGCCAATCAGTGGTCCATGTATGGGTCCTCACCCTGGAATTTACAGAAACTAGGAGTGACGTGTTTGCAAAAAAATTAATCTTTAGCATACTGTGTAAATGTTTCTTCTCCAGACAAAGTTTCTGAATCATATATTAATGCAAACTCTTCTTCCCTTTCTTTTCAAAGCCGCAGTCTCAGTTGGTTGGTTGGTTGTGTTGATTAACGTCAGTTTCTGCAAGCCATGGACTAACTGGACGTCACAGAGAGAGTGGGGAGCTGATACAGAGAAACCCGGGCGCCATGCCCTACTCTTATTATCGATAGCTTATTAGATGTTCAGTGTAGAACACTGATACATCACGCCTCGGTTTATAAAGTCTCATCCGAAGGGCTTTGTCCAACGGGGGATCGAACCCGGGGCCCATGGTACTGTAGTCGAAATTGGATCCAAACCATTTTCACAGGTAATTACGCATTTCCCCATAGCACACCAAAAGTTAACGAATCTTAGAAAGCAGACAATACAATTACTTCACACTGTCGGCTTCCTTTGTGTTCCAATTATGAGTAATTAGCACGCTGTTCACTTCCGGCTATCAAATAAATAGCATGCAAACGTAAGCATTTGCCTGACAATCCCTTTTTTTCGTGATTTTACAAACACAGTTAACCCAGATCTGATAAAGCTGATAGAAGCTTTATGGTCAAGGTGTGATATGTTTCCTTGTATGTTAGAGATTTTGTTCTCAACAGTTTACCATGGCAATAACACATTCCCCCATAGTGACGCATTTTGGTGCCTCTATAAAAGTCACATTTTGAAACCATTATGATAAATAGAGCATTTGCTCCATAGGAGCAAATGCCCTATAGATCTACATTTTACCACAATGGTTTCAAAACTACACAATTCTAAAATGTTCCTTTACTATAGTTAATGCTCCTTTTCGGTAGATTAATTCAAAGAGGCTGGGTCTAAAATAGTCTAGGAGCCAATCGGTTAAGTATAAAATGCTGTATTTGTAAAGCGGTTTGGACAAACAACAGAAATTGATTATACCGGCGCCTTATGGCGTCTCATCGGCGATACAAACTCAGTAACATGTTTAGAGTGAAAATGTAATGATATGATGGGCTATCTTAAAATGTATTATGGAAATTTGAAACATTTTAAAATACTGCACTGATATATATATGATATAGAATGTATGGAGAATCATTCTTCGCTTAACACACATCCGGTCAGTCTGGTTAACCCATTGCATCATATTGACGCCTTTGTAAGAGTCTCGCTTTGCAACCATTGCTCTATAGGAGCAAATGCTTTAAAAATTACACAATTCTAATATTTTCTTTTTTTCTAGTAACTGCTCCTTTTCCGTAGATTTATTCCAAGAGACCAGCCTATGAGGGAATGGGTTTAAATACTTTCTACCTAACATTCACAAACCATCCAAGTATTTAGCCTGCTAGGCAAACTTTTGTTGGTAGAAAATGTCACCGACTTCATCCGTCACAGTTGATTTATCTTGCATGATCTCATTTCAACAACCTGGTCAGAATATCAAACAGTGTGGATCTCGATGATACACCGAGTCACTCGGCATTTTTATCTGGGTCCATACTGTTTTGCATAGGTATTCATTCACCAGCAGATAACTATTAATATGATATAAATACGCCAGGCTTTGATAATGTATGTTTATACATGATACATTTCGCTTGATTTCTTAACAGTAATCAACATAACCCAATCCCTCATAGGCTATTTTTAGACCTAACCTCTTTGATTAAATCTACTGAAATGGAGCATTTACTACAAAAAAGGAAAAAATAGAATGGTGTAGTTTTGAAACCATTGTGATAAATTTAACCCTTTCGACGCCAAATTTCTAATTGTAGTCTGCAATTTAAGTTTGTTAAATCATTCAATAGAATAACTGCAAATTTCAAAGGAGTAAACCGCAGATATAGAGATTGAGACATAAAGTGAAGCCACTGACTTTTCAAGACGGCGTCTGATCTGGGACTGCACTATTTGTCGCGGTGCATTTACGCGACATTGGCGGTGAAAGGGTTGATAACCTTAACCCCTTTATCTGATAGACACGCCATTCCAAACCTTTAATAACAGAGTAAACACAGATGAGACGGTTCTTGTGAGAACTGTCTGGTCAGGGCCTATTCTGTTTGCATATCGAATTTCACAGTCTCTGCCATGGCCAAACATCCCTGTCTCCATATGTCGTTATAAAACTTCAGTTAATGAATATTCATGGTGTCAGTATTTCCTACCTAAATATTCATCAGGTATAGGGTTAAAAGTTTAAAACACATGCTCGTATAGACGCCATGTTCGTGCATTAGGTAATTCTTGCTCGTATAGACGCCATGTTTATGCATTAATTAACCACTTGTTCTTATAGACGCCATGTTTATGCATTAAGTAACCACTTGCTCGTATATACGTCATGTTTATGCATTACTACTTACACTTACTGACGCCATGTTTGTGCATTAAGCAAACATCTGCTCTTATAGACGCCATGTGTGTGCATTAAGTAACCATCTGCTATTAAAGACGCCATTTTTATGCATTAAACAACCATCTGCTCTTATAGACGCTGTGTTTATGCATTAATTAAGTAATCACTTTCTCTTGTAGACGCCATATTTATATATTAAGTAACCACCTGCTCTTATGCTCTTATAGACACCATGTTTGTGCATTAAGTAACCATCTGCTATTACAGACGCCATGTTTATGCATTAAACAACCATCTGCTCTTATAGACGCCGTGTTTATGCATTAAGTAACCACTTTCTCTTATAGACGCCATGTTTATGCATTAAGAAGCCACTTGCTTTTATAGACACCGTGTTTATGCATTAAGCAGCCACCTGCTCTTACAGACACCATGTTTGTGCACTACGCAACTACATGCTTTTATAGACCTCATGTACATGCATTAACTAACCCCCTGCCCTTGCAGACTCCATATTTACTCATTAAGCAACCACATATTCTTATATACTCAATGTTTATACATTAAACAACCACGTGTGCTTATAGATCCCATGTCTATGCATTAAGCTCTTATAGACTCACATGTTTATGCATTAGGTACCCACTTCCTTTTATAGATTCCGTGTCTATGCATTAAGCAACATATTGCTCGTATAGACTCACATGTTTATATGCATTAAGCAACCACTTGCTCTTATAGACTCACATGTTTATGCATTAGGTAACCACTTCCTTTTATAGATTCCGTGTCTATGCATTAAGCAACATATCGCTCGTATAGACTCACATGTTTATATGCATTAAGCAACCACTTGCTCTTAAAGACTCACATGTTTATGCATTAGGTAACCACTTCCTTTTATAGATTCCGTGTCTATGCGTTAAGCAACATATTGCTCGTATAGACTCACATGTTGATATGCATTAAGCAACCACTTTCTCTTATAGACTCACATGATTATGCATTAGGTAACCACTTCCTTTTATAGATTCCGTGTCTATGCATTAAGCAACATATTGCTCGTATAGACTCACATGTTTATATGCATTAAGCAACCACTTGCTCTTAAAGACTCACATGTTTATGCATTAAGCAAAAACTGGCTCTTATAGACGCACATGTTGATATACAATGTATTAAGCAACCATCTGCTCTTAGAGATGTCCCGTTTATGTATTAAGCAACCAGTTTACTGTATTCAGGTTAAAAACGCAAGAACATTCAATTTGCGCAATGTTTACGAACGTTTTGTTACCTGAACTCATTTCAAGTTCAGACAGAACTACTTTTAACCTTTATCCTGCTGTTTAAACCCCGAACTACTGTATTGTTCCTTTCTTTCGATTGGTTCACGCTTTTGCGAAACTATCGAGCGAGGGTCTAACAGCGTGGGTCCTTGTAAGAGCGAGGGTCTAACAGCGTGGATCATTGTAAGGACGAGGGTCTAACAGCGTGGATCCTTGTAAGAGCGAGGGTCTAACAGCGTGGATCCTTGTAAGAGCGAGGGTCTTACAGTGTGGATCCTTGTAAGAGCGAGGGTCTAACAGCGTGGATCCTTGTAAGAGCGAGGGTCTAACAGCGTGGATCCTTGTAAGAGCGAGGGTCTAACAGCGAGGATCCTTGTAAGGGCGAGGGTCTAACAGCGTGGATCCTTGTAAGAGCGAGGGTCTAACAGCGTGGATCATTGTAAGGGCGAGGGTCTAACAGCGTGGATCCTTGTAAGAGCGAGGGTCTAACAGCTAGGATCCTTGTAAGAGCGAGGGTCTTACAGTGTGGATCCTTGTAAGAGCGAGGGTCTAACAGCGTGGATCCTTGTAAGAGCGAGGGTCTTACAGTGTGGATCATTGTAAGACTCCGATTTACTCACCGTCTCATCTGGTTTCAAGATGTTCGCAGATGTAAGTAAAACCGCATATTGGTTAATGGTTCGGATGGGCGTTTCAAGAGCTCATTACATTTCGATTGGTACAAAATGTTGTCCTGGATCAGAGTCAACAAACACTTTACAGGCACACTTTATCAAGGCAGTCAATACTCTATTTCTATGTCATAATAATTTGGCACATGATGCTCTTAAACAATTATTTTTCAATTATCGCCCTGACGTAAATCAGCAGCCACCTGGGGAACTAACCCGGAGACCTTGCATGGATAAAACCTACTTGTCTGCAGACAGGTAACAGACATCTATTGGGTGTGCTTGCGTAACCTCTTTGTTCTTGTTAAGTCTGCAGTTAAGTGATTTGAACGGTGAAGTTAATAGCTGTTACGTATTAAATTTAAGTGAACTCGCCCAGTCAGTGATTGTTTAAAGCATACTATATGTAACAAATAATGACACAATTCATATTGATTAGATTATTTTATAATGACACTTTAACCCTTTCCTTCATAAAAACGCCTTTCCATGCATTTGCAAACAGAGCAGACCCAGATCAGACAGATCATAGCCTCCTATGGGAGCTCTCTGATTAGAGTCTGCTCTGTTTGCATAAGCCATAATATATATCTGATTCTACAGGTTTTTGTCAAAGCAAAAAGAATCCCTTTAAAAGTGTGTATTTTAAAAAATCAACTAATAAATATTCATGTTGTCATTATTTCTTAGATGATTATTGAACAGGGGAGGCGTAACACAGAACTTGTAGGGTCAGACCTGGCAAGCTGAGCAGTCCCTGGTCAGACGGTTCCTACAGGAACTGTATCATCTTGGTCTACTCTGTTTGCAAAGGTGTCAGAAGGCGTCTCTATTAGCGTTATAATAAATGAAGTGTTATAATAAATAATATTTCAATTTAACCCATGTCATTAATATTTATTAGGTTGATCATTATTACCAGCACACGGACACGGGCATTTTAAGTCATGCCAGAAACTGTAGAATCATATCTATATTATATCAGAAGCAAACAGAGCAGACCCTGATCAGACAGTTTCTACATGAGCTGTCTGATCTGGGTTTACTCTATTTGCAAAGGTATAGAAGGACGTATTTATGGAGTATGGGCAAAAGCGGCATTTCTGTAAAGATTGTTTATACACAGTTGCAAAGGCGGATAACTAGTTTGAAAACAGTTCTACCGTAAAACCTCTCTATAACGGCCACTAAATTACATCAAGTATTTTGTGTTAAAGGCAGGCGGCTGCTTAAAGCAAGGTGAAAGTAAAACAGAACGCTCCTTGATAAAATGTCGGCGACTATCCAATAGTAAATAGGAGGTATGACAGTGTGCCAATTAGATCGACATGATGTGCGGTGTTTGACAAGGTGGTAAATTAAGACCAATGGTATTCGTGGAAATGTATCCCTGAGGTGATCTATTATCAATAAAGTAGGTAGATAATTATGTTCTTGCACGCCCTTTCCATAGCCCTAAGTGAACCATAAATGCGTCATGCACAGTCTCCAGGATGTTGGAATCCTGTCAGTGATTCTGATAAGTACCAGGTTACTTCTTTATGTTTATGTACGATGCTGTGTCATCAAGGGTTTAGAATATGTCTTATAGGGCGTATGTGTCATCTATGGCTTAAGAGTCATTGGGGTTTATTATACTTTAGTATATATATATATATTTTTTTTTGGGGGGGGGTATACTGGAGTCACCACCTCCGTCCGGTTGTCTGTCCGTCCGTCCGTCCGGCTTGTCCGCATCATAACTTCCAAAGTATAAAAGCTATTGACTTCAGACTTCATATATAAATAGATCACATTGACCGCAAGTGCAGTGCACACGGTTTGTAACTCTGTCTTCAGTTATTGCCCTTTGTTATTTTTCAGTTTTTTCGGAGATTTTTTCTAAACCTTTAAAGATATTGAAGTGATATTTGGTATGTGGCTTTATTATACTGAGTTACAGATCAAGTTTGAATTTCGTTACGTTTCGTTGATTTTTCACGGAAATACAGTGATTTTACATGTACGTAGACATTTTCCGGAAATTCAGGTTTTCCAGAGTTTATTTTCTAAACCTTTACATAAATACTTGAATTGCTCTGAACTTATATTTCGACCACTAAGGGCCTTTTTCAAAGATTATCATGTCAAAATACACATCACATTTTTGTTACATGCATTCAGCCATAAAATCTAAGAGAATATTTTTCTGGAAATTCAGGTTTTCCGGAGTTTTTTCTAAACCCTTGCAGATATTGATGTGATATTTGGTATGTAGCTTTATAATAATGAGTTACAGATCAAGTTGGAATTGTGTTACACTATATTGATTTTTAACGGAATTACAGCATTTTGACTTAGAAATTTTTAGGAAATATCAGGTTTTCCAGAGTTTTTTTTTCTAAACTGTAGCCGATATTGTAGTGATTTATTTCTATAACCCCCCACTCTGTGTCAAATGTGCTAGTGGGGGTATTCATCACCTTTAGTGGTAGTTCTAGTTTTCCTTATATTTCTTATACGGCTTATGTGTCATCTAGGGGTTATGTGTCATCTTACTCATCTATAGCGTAATGTGTCATATATGGCTTATGTGTCTTATAGGGCTTATGTATCATCTAGGGTTTATGCGTCATGTAGGGCTTATGTGTCTTCTACGACTTATGCATGTTTAAAGGGTTATTATTAGTTATTATTATTATTATACCACATTTATATAGCGCTCTTTTCACACAGGATGTGTGCGTTCAAAAGCGCTGTACATGGATGAAATCAATAATCGGAACGAACCGCATGATTATCTATCCAGACAATGAAATATTTACAATGGATATACAATAAATATAAAATTCACTAGCCGGACGGAAACGCATGATCGTCCATCCGGTCAGTGAAGGATATACAAAAGATATACAATAGATATGAAATTATGAGATTATGTGTCATCTTACTAATCTTTAGCTCATGTGTCATCAATATATGCAACTGTATATATGTCTTCTAGGGTTAATGTGTCTTCTACGTCTTATGTGTCATCTAGGGCTTATGTGTCATCTAGGGCTTATGTGTCATCTGCGGCTTATGTGTCGTATAGGGCTTATGTGTCTTCTAGGGCTTATGTGTCTTCCAAGGCGTATGCTTCATCTATGGTTTATGTGTCTTCTATGGCTTATCTATGATCTTTGGTTTATGTGTCTTTCATGACCTATCTATGATATTTGGTTTATGTGTCATCTGTGGCTTATGTGTCATATATGGCTTGTGAATACACGTCACTTTTGAATAACTAAAACTAAAAAGGCAGATGAAACGGAAGCAAAACCACACTGTCATAAAAATCCGTAAGCTCAAACATGACCCACAAATGACACATTGTATCCTCAGATGTTGTTGCTCTAATTCTACATGCGAATAAAATATAACACGCATGCCTTATACTTGTGTTCTATGTAATATTGAAAGTATGGCTTATTATCAAATTCCACTCATAAGATTTCACATTATGTTAATCTTAATATCGATTTTATCTTTACTCTTTTAAGCGGAGAACAACAACAACAGGAATTTACGAACTTACAGCATATAGTAGAACCTGTCATAAGCGACCATTTATTAAACATGTGGGGTTTAAAAAGCAGGTGGTTGCTTAAAGCAGGGCAAAAATAATGCAGAAAGCTCATAGAGGAGCTTTTTGCATTACTTTCGACCTGCCTTAAGCTACCACCTGCCGTACAGGCTCATACTTAGAACTCTTTTCGATGGCCACTTAAGACAGGTTCTACTGTCAATTCCTATTAGAGTGCCTCATGCACGAGTTCAGCGATCAGTGTCTTCACTGTATGTCAGTCTTATATTTCTAGAAGTTTCATTTCTTTCATACTGAATGTACTCTACAATTAAACAATAATAATCCACTTTTGGTATTCCTTGTTAAACAGTCAAACAGTTCGAACACTAAAACACAATTAATTATTGGTCTATAGGACAGGTGATAGCTTAAAGCAGAGCGAAAGTCATGCATGGAGCTGCTTTAGGAGCTTTCTGCATGACTTTCACCCTGCCGTAAGCGTCCGCCTGCATATCAACTTCTTAATTCTTCATTAGTAAAAATTTGAACTATCGAGTTTTTAAAAAATATATATATAACATGCCAGTGTGCGCGACGTCCATAGAAACCGAGAAACAGATTGTCAAGCAAGGCGAAACCGAGGCTGGCATTCTGTTATGTCGGTTAACAATATCAAAGTTTTGCACTATTTCGTGTTGAGGGCCACAAGAGAGATTAGTTGCTTGTCTGTACTAATTGTGTCACCATCTTGAAATAAAGTCTTTATTATTATTATTATTATTATTATTTTATCACACCGAACTAGAATTTCCAGAAAATGTATAGAAAGTCCAGGGCTTCAGATAAAAACACGTGTTTCTAAAACATTCATGAAGTCAGAAATTGTAGAACCAGGTCTATATTGTTCCATAAGCAACCAGAAGATGCTCTTATCCGGGTCTACTCAGTTTGCGAAGGCGCCAGAATGCGTCTATATTAGTTAAAGTGTTAACTTTTATTATGATATGTCTTTTTTCACAACCTTGAAAATATCTGTAGATTTACGCTAACATAAGTAACATAACTTCGCAACGGTCTTCATTTTTCATGATCCTGTATGGCATAATATCCATTAACTGTCTGGATATTGCATAGAATGTCAGGAGCTGCTCTATGGAATCCAATTATGGCCATCGATATTTCGTTCCGCGCCTTTTTTGAAATGCTAAATAAATGCGAGGGCTCACCGTTACAGTCTGGCAATTTCTTTGACAGATTGTTCAGAAAGCCCGTTGTAAACCATAATATAACCAACTGAAAACTGAAAAAGAAATGCGAGATCTGACAAGTGCATTCTCGCTTTGTTTTCAGTTATATATTTAAATACATCGCGTATAAAGCACATATCAACTCAAGCAAATTTTCCTTCAGTTTTCAAGTAAAAATGCAATAGTTTTCTCTACAGTTTTGGAACAATCTCGCCAAAACATGCGAGAATGTAACGGTTCACATCAGGTGATTCTCCATGTGCATTGATAAAAACAAAACATTAGTCTACAAGAACACACCACATTACCCCAACAGCAGAAACCGAACTTCCGCTGGAGTCTGCATGTCTGTAATTTGAAAGACGGAAATGACTGGAGAGTTAATTAATCGTAATTGGAACACAAAGCAGCTAACAGTGTGATGTAATTGTATTGCTCGCTTTTGAGGGGTTTACCTATCAGCTTATGTTTGACGTTCCCACACAAATCTAGGAGGTCACTTTGATAAACAAGTCACTCCCACTATCTGTTGAATTAATGGAACCAATGGTGTCTCCAGTAGTGCAATATGACGAGCAGTGCGGTATCTCCAGTAGTGCGATATGACGAGCAATGCGGTATCACCAGGAGGGGAATACCTCGACGAGAGCTGCTTCCTTGTACTCCCACGTAATACCGCACTGTTGTTATTCTAACGAACTTAATTTTTCAAAACATTAAACCCAGCAAAAATCAAAAGCAAACTGATTAGTATAGATTAGTAGTTTCTAGATAATGAAATATGAATATCTCTTTATCTATATAAGACAATATTTCCATAAAACACTGCTAACCGTATACGGAAACAAATAATTGAAAGGTTTGAAACAAAATGATTTAGAACAATAGAAAAAAGTGCGTATTCAAATACTAAAATCGTCATGAATCCACCAAACCCTATGCTGTGATCACTCTTCGAGACGATTCTAAAGAGTGGTTACAACTAGGGTTTGGTGGGGGAAATAAAGGAGATAGTTTAAGTTGGCGCATCTTATCGGGGCCTCTAATGGCTCTGTTCAACCTGTACTCAAAATCTCCCGAAAACCTTATTTATCTCTACGGCGCCAAATACTGTTCATCTGCAAACGTCAGTTATATCCTCTGGAAAATCGTACCTAAAGACAATTTACACAGTGGACATTGCGCAAAGGGCATTCCCTCAGGACAATTTACACAGTGGACACTACACAAAGAGCATTCCCTAGGGACAATTTACACAGTGGACATTGCAAAAAGAGCGTTCCCTAGGGACAATTTACACAGTGGACACTGTGCAAAGAACATTCCATGAGGACAATTGACACAGTGGACACTGTGTATAGAACATTCCCCAGAGTACCATTGACACAGTGGACCCTGTGCAAAGAGCATCACCTAGGGACTATTTTAACAGTGGACACTGTGCAAAGAGCATTACCTAGGTACAATTAAAACAGTGGACACTGCGCAAAGAGCATTCCCTAAGGACAATTTACAGAGTTGACACTGCGTATAGAGCATTTCCTAAGGACACTTTAAACAGTGGACATTTGCGCAAATAGCATTCCTTGAGGACCATTGACACAGTGGACACTGCGCAAAGAGCATTCCCTCAGTGAGGTTTACACAGTGGACATTACGTATAGAGTATTTCCTAGGAACCATTTACATGCATTTCCAAGGAATAATTTACATAGTGGACACTGTATATATGGAACATTTCCCAGGGATAGTTTACACAGTGGACATTGTGTATAGAGCATTTGCTAGGGATAATTTACACAAGGGACACTGCGCATAGTGCATCTCTAGGTGTAACTTAAACAATGGACACTGTGCAGTGAGCTTTACACAATGGATACTGTATATAGAGCATTTACACAATGCACAATATATATAGAGCATATCCTGAAAAAATCAACGTTTAAAGGGTTAAAATGATAGCCCCTGCAATAAACACATATTCTGAATAGCATAAAAACCTGGTACAATAGAACTCCTCTAAAGCGGCCAATTAACTAAAACACACTCGCGTGTTTAAAAGCTTTTGAACGAAAGTCATACATAAAGTTCCCATTAAGCTACCTCCTGCCTCTATTACCCAGTATTAGACCTTCGTGTGGTGGTCGCACGAGAGCCGTTTTACTGTATTTGTTACGTTCAATATCTCTGGTGAAGACTGACAATTTGAACTGATTTCAAAACCAGATATACAGGTCCGATCTACATATATATACAGGTCAGATATACAGGTAAGATATACAGGTCAGATATACAGGTCAGATATACAGGTCAGATATACAGGTCAGATATACAGGTCAGATCTACCGAACCGTCTAATAAACCGTCTTCGTCGATACTTGTATTATTCTGTTGTACAACAAAATATCATCAGCCGATATAGAACAGTTACGAAACGAAAACGCAACCCGAATAAAAACTAACTGGTATTGCGGCGTTTAGACAATATCAGTACAGAACGTCTGAAAGAAAGGTAAGGGTTTTATATGATTGTTGCAGTATGACTAATGATGCCGACAAACATCACTTAACATATTTCTCAAATAAATACAGTAAAACCTCTCCAAGCCGGACTTTCAATTTAGTATCGTGTTCGGTCTTTATTGTAGGTTGCTGCTTTACGCAGGGTAAAACCTTACTAAAGGTCCAGCATAAAGCCACCAAAGGAGCGTTCTGCGTGAATTTCACCCTGCATGAAACAGCAACCTGCCGTAAAAATCTAAATTCCGGTTTTGAGGTACACAAATCCTGGTTAGAGGGGTACATGTTCAGTTTAGAGGACTACACGTCTAGTTTAGAGTGCTACACGTCCAGTTTAGAGGGCAATTTAGAGGACTGTACGTCCAGCTGAGAGGGCTACACGTCCAGTTTAGAGGGGTACAAGTCCAGTTTAGAGGGCTGGCTACACGTCCAGTTTTAGAGGGCTACACGTCCAGTTTAGAGGGACGCAAGTCCGGTTTAGAGGGCTACACGTCCAGTTTAGAGGGCTACACGTCAAGTTTAGAGGGCTACACGTCCAGTTTAGAGGGATGCAAGTCCGGTTTAGAGGGAGTATACTGTATTTACACACTCAACAATGATATTACATTATGACTTAGCCAGCTTTATTGGCAACGGAGCTAGACACAATTAACGATTCTCACGCTATCAAAAATGATGTCACCTGAACATATCACTGCAATCATTTTTTAAATGTTTTCCAGTAGGCTTATATTGTTTTTAGCGATTGTGTAGCAGTGTGGGAAACAATATGGATCCAGATGAGGCGCCGAATTAGGCGTCGAGTAACTCGGCACCTAACTCGGCGTCTCATCTGGATGCAAGTTGTTTGCAAATGTAAGTCTTGTCGAGCTTAGCACGAGAATAATTAAGTGTTGTTAGTGTGTGTAGTATGTGTTCTGAAGCACGAGAATAATTAAGTGTTGTGTGTGTGGGTGTAGTATGTGTTCCGAAGCACAGGGGTCTGTACCGCTTCATGGGGGTCTATATGTACTATATAATAACAACGGTAACTTATGCACAATTATCAATCCAACAATGATTTTCTCTAAATTTCACGTGTTTTCTGGGTCATTGACAACCCTAACCCTAACCCTAACCCTAATCCCGGTCTCACTATATCACAGCAATAACCTGACGATTTGCAGTTCAAAATATGGCGTGGCTCAATAAAACAACCCAATTCTATCACTAATCTCAATTTGTTTTGTCCTCTGAATAAGTAAACAACAGCAGCCTTTCCGTCTGTCGTTATGTTTCTATTTCAGATAGTGCCATTTTGCAACAAATTTGAATGGAGCCATTTCATTGGATAAGCGAAGGAAAAGTTGGGAAATCCGTGACGTCACGTACAATGGCTCCTTCCACGACGATTTGAAGCTAACTGACAAAACTCGCTAGTTTTACACCATTCTTTTGATGCTGGGGACTAAAAAGATGGAGATCGGTGATAGAATAGAGTCGTTTTATTGAATCACGCCATCGTTTGAACTGCATATGGTCAGGTTATCGCTGTGATAGGATGAGACCGGGGTGAACGAACGTTTGTCTGTGGCCCAGAAAACACGTAAAAATTTGAGAAAATCATTGTTGGACTTAAAATAATGTGTTGGATACCGTCAGAAGAGTATACTTACTTGGTAGTGAAATATCTTTACTTTCAGCAGCCGAAAGAATTACGAAATTATCATAT
>OY755252.1:47892839-48047839 GCA_963576725.1 Azorinus chamasolen | reverse complement strand
GTATTTAGCCCGAACAAAGTTTCCTCGACATTGTAATCTGCATACATTATCATATAATACAATTGCCTAATGAATATTAATATAAGATATAATGACATTATGACTATTTATTAGCTGAATTGTTACAATTGTATATAGGCACAAGAGGTTTGCTCTATAGGATTCCAAAAGGAAGCAGAACAGACCTTGATCAGACGGCTCCTGTAGCTTGATCAAATTGGAAATAGTGAAAATGGCATCATATTCCTAATTTAGCAAACATTTTGGACAGAAGGACAAAGGTTAACCCTTTCCTTTTCACTATCCATTTAAGGAATAATGGCATCATGAATAGTTATTAGTTGATTTCTTTATAATAACATTTGTACATTGGACGTTTTCGCTTATGTAGAAACTGTACATTCAGATCTATAATATACCATTAGTAAACAGAGCAGATCCTGATCAGACGGCTTAAGTAGGAGTCGTCTGTTCTGGGTCTACTCTGTTTGCAAATGAGTAAAAAGGCGTTTCTATGAAGGAAAGGGTTTAGATTCAGTGTTCTTGGCAGAGTCTGTATGCTCCCAGGTGGTCTAAAAGTCCTTTCAGCCAAACCACTTGTTTCTTCTCGTCGATGGATCACTTCAAACCACAACAAGTCTGATAGCATTCTCTTTAATATGTGTACAACACTGGGTACCGCTAATGTTATCTTCTCCAAGCTCATACAATTAAAGCAAATCACAGCCTCTCGCTTGCAAGTGTTTATAATGGCATGCAAGAATGCTTTGGTGAAGAGATACTTAACGAGATTGGGTTAAACATCTGTATGCAAGCTGGGTTTAAATCCAAAGGAGGCTTAACTCTAAAGGGTTGGATATACTCGTTTGAGGAATAGAGATAAACCATCACAGGCTTCAAGCTCACACGCTTCGGTATAATGAGAAAAACAAGACGTTTTCACGGTGTGGTAAGAAACAGAAGTTCTAAGCATAGGCAATACACCTGGAGTGCAGCCGTTCAGCAACCTGTTTAACCCATTCCCTCATATTGACGCCTTTTGACGCCTCTGTAAATGCCACTTTTTGAAACCATTGTGATTAACAGAGCATTTGCTCCATAGGAGCAAATGCCCTTTTGATCACAATGGTTTTAATACTACACAGTTAAAAAACCCTTTTCTCTAGAACATGCTCCTTTTCGGTAGATTTATTCAAAGATGTTGGATCAAAAAATAGTATATGGGGGTAATGGGTTAACACTTTTCGCCATGCATATTTATGTATTTATGAATGTATGTACAAATATTAACCATCTTAATATTTAAAACAAGAAAAGGTTTTGAGCCTGGTAGAAACTGCAGAATTAGATATATACAATAATAACAGAACAGACCCTAATCAGACCAGAATTAGATATATACAATAAGAACAGAACAGACCCTAATCAGACCAGAATTAGATATATACAATAAGAACAGAACAGACCCTAATCAGACCAGGATTAGATATATACAATAAGAACAGAACAGCCCCTAATCAGACCAGAATTAGATATATACAAGAAGAACAGAACAGACCCTAATCAGACGCATTCTATAGGAGCCGTCGGCATGATGCGGCGTCTGATCAGAGTCTGCACTGTTTGCTGATACATGTAGGAATTTTAATATAAAACAAAACGAAGATGAACATTTAGACCAGAAATCCCTTAGATAAAAAATGGACTAATCCAATATATAAGCATGGAAGAATCCACTGGGCGAAAATGGATTAAGCTGGCACCTGTTTATGCTAAATTCAACAGCATTTAAGAATGCCTAAAATTCTAAACAGAATAACGCATGAAAATCAGCCGAACAAGTTGAAGAAAACTAAACTTTCAGATGTTTGATTTCGGAAACGCCGATGCTATTCGCCGATGTATTAGCATTTATTCGGGTTGTGGTTTAGTTTCGTAACTGTACAATATAGGTCGATACTATTTTACTGTACAACAAACTTATCGACGAAACGGATTCATTTGTATTCACAGTGGTATTTTCCATATGAGTTACATGTAAAAATGACGACCTTTGTAAGAGTAATTGAACATAACGGACGGACGAACGGACGTTCTTACACGAGGGCACTTGTTGGGTATTTCTTTTGTTTAAAACTACTCAACAAGGCACAGAAATACCAAACAATGCAAACGGAATAAATGGAATTTACCTTAATCTATTTTTCTCCATATCCAACAAGCGTCCACATGTGCGCCCGGACGGACGGATGGACGGCTTCACGGATTGAGTGTAATGTGACCATTCTTTTGTTCAAAATAGTCACATAAAATGAAAATGGTCATATATAAAGAAAAGACAAAATATATTTTGTTCTCAGATTCACATAACCATCAATCCGTGTGAGCGGACGGACAGACGGACATACAAACAGACAAACAGACAGATGAATAAGCGGATAGACGGACAGACGGAAGGGCATACTTTTAGATATTCATATATACAGAGAGACAATAAAGAATAATGAAACAGAAAGAAAGAAATGAAAGAATAAAGAAAGGAAAACATTTCTTGTTTTGTTGAGAACATCACTGATGAGCAATATTTTGCCTGTAGATACGGGTCATGTTAGTCAGGTGATCTCATTTTAAATGCCAATTTTACTATAAACACAAGTCGAGATAAGGTTTTCGAGGCAATTTTTATATTGATAAAATGTTTTATAGTCACGATTCTCGTGTATAACACATTTAAATCAATTTGATGTATCAGTGAACAAGAGTTCGTACGCCATCTCAGCAGTGGTCGCCATGTTAACGTATATATTCTGTATTTATGTATATCTATGTTACTCATTTAACCCTTTCCTTCACGCATTTGCAAACAAGGTAGACCTTGATCAGACGGCCCCTGTTGGAGCCGTCTGGTCAGAGTCTGGTCTGTTTGCTTTTGAGATTATAATAGATTCTAACGCAATCTGTCAATTTTCTGCAATCTGATTTATATGTCGCAAATTCAACCAATAGAAAACGGCCGAATAACAGCATTAGCCTGTAAATATATTCATGCGCTTTGTTTATCAAACACTTAGATCTACTGATAAATTCGTATGCATACACTGACATATATTCAAGTTAAGTCCGGTATTTTGAAAGCTATTAATTTTCATTCTTTGTCACGACTTGACCGGTCTTTTATATGTCATGTGGAGAATTATTGATGTACTCAAATCGTTGTGATTCAGATTCAACCTTATTTATCATACTATTCAAACATAACGTTATAACGTGACGTCATTGTTACAGACGACGTTTTTGCGTACGGCGCCAAAGACTAAGATAACGTTACTTTCCTGACATGTGTATTGAAAGTGTATTGAAATGTAAAATAGCTGTCGCGTAATGATTCATGACAAATGTAATAGTGAACTTAGAACTGGGCCGGTGTTTTGACTGTGTAAACTAGGGTGAAAAAAATCCAGTTATTTTAAGAAATCTGAGAGAAACTTGGCACTATTTCTCGCCTCATCACTCATTCAATCACCTGCGCGCATAGGATATAACAACAATTTGGCATTTTTCGTGTTAAGATTGCGTTAGAATAGGGTTAATCCTACTGTAATTTGAAATTTGCGACGGTATATGAGATTTTTAACGGTCTTAAATTATTTTAACGGCTCCGGCTTCGGCGTCGCCATTAAAATAATTTGCGACCGTTAAAAACCTCATATACCGTCGCAAATTTCAAATTACAGTAGGATTAACCCTATATTCTAACGCAATCTATCAATTTTCTGCAATCTGATTGGCTCATGTGACTAAATTTGCGGCATATAAAAACTGTTTTATATGTCGCAAATTCAACCAATCGAAAACGGCCGAATAACAGCATTAGCCTGTAAATATATTAATGCGCTTTGTTTATCAAACACTTAGATCTACTGATAAATTCGTATGCATACACTGACATATATTCAAGTTCAGTCCGGTATTTTGAAAGTTATTAATTTCCATTCTTTGTCACGACTTGACCGGTATTTTATATGTCATGTGGAGAATTATTAATATACTCAAAGCGTTGTGATTCAGATTCAACCTTATTTATCATACTATTCAAACATAACGTTATAACGTGACGTCATTGTTACAGACGACGTTTTTGCGTACGGCGCCAAAGACTAAGATAACGGTACGTTTCCTGACATGTGTATTGAAAGTGTATTGAAATGTAAAATAGCTGTCGCATAATGATTCATGACAAATGTAATAGTGAACTTACAACTGGGCCGGTGTTTTGACTTTAAACCAGGGTAAAAATATCCAGTTATTTTAAGAAATCTGAGAGAAACTTGGCACTATTTCTCGCCTCATCACTCATTCAATCAACTGCGCGCATAGGATATAACAACAATTTGGCATTTTTCGTGTTAAGATTGCGTTAGAATAGGGTTAATCCTACTGTAATTTGAAATTTGCGACGGTATATGAGGTTTTTAACGGTCTTAAATTATTTTAACGGCTCCGGCTTTTGCGTCGCCATTAAAATAATTTGCGACCGTTAAAAACCTCATATACCGTCGCAAATTTCAAATTACAGTAGGATTAACCCTATATTAAACCATAGAATTTCTACCAATAAGTGTATAAATGAACTGGTAAATATTCATCATGTCACTATTTTCTGCTTTTGAATATTCAAATAGGCAAAGGGCTTAACCTTCAGTAGGCTGAGTAAGGTCAAACATGGGCCTGCTTCATGTATCAGAAGTTGTCTTCTTTTCAAACACACTATGCGAATACAGTAGAAGCGGCCATATCATTTATTAACACAGAAGTCTTTAAAAGCAAGTAGTTGTTTAGTGCAGGACAAAATCAATGCCAAAAAGTGTAACCTTTACTCCGAAGATATGCCCTTTAACGCTTTACTCCACAGATACGCTGTGTCCTTTAAGCCTTTACTCCACATATACGTCCTTTAACCCTTTACTCCATAGATACGCAGTTTAACCCTTAACTCCACAGATACGCCCTTTAACCCTTTGCTCAACAGATGCGCCCTTAAACCCTTTACTCCACAGATACGCCCTTAAACCCTTTAATCCACAGATACGCACTTTAACCCTTTCCTCCACGGTTACGCGATTTAACCCTTTACTCCACAACTATGTACTTCAACCCTTTACTCCACAGATACGCCCTTTATCCCTTTACTCTTCAGATACGTCCTTTAACCCTTTACTCCACGGTTACGCACTTTAACCCATTACTCCACAGATACCCCCTTTAACCATTTACTCCACAGATATGCCCTTTAACCCTTTACTCAGCAGATACGCACTTTAACCCTTTACTCAGCAGATACGCCCTTTAACCCTTTACTCTCTAGATACATCTTTCAACCCTTTACTCCACGGTTACGCACTTTAACCCTTTGTTCCACAGATACACCCTTTAACCCTTTACTCAGCAGATACGCACGTTAACCCTTTACACGGCAGATACGCACTTTAACCCTTTACTCAGAAGATATGCCCTTTAACCCTTTACTCAGCAGATACGCCCTTTAACCCTTTACTCAGCAGATACGCATTTTAACCCTTTACTCCACAGATACGCCCATTAATCCTTTACTCAGCAGATACGCACTTTAACCCTTTACTCAGCAGATACGCCCTTTAACCCTTTACTCAGCAGATACGCACTTTAACCCCTTTACTCCACAGATACGCCCATTAATCCTTTACTCAGCAGATACGCCCTTTAACCCTTTACTCTCCAGATACATCTTTCAGCCATTTACTCCACGGTTACGCACTTTAACCTTTACTCCACAGATGCGTCCCTTTAATCCTTTACTCTTCAGATACACCCTTTAACCCTTTACTCCACAGATACGCCCTTTAACCCTTTACTCCACAGATACGCACTTTAACCCTTTACTCCACATATACGCACTTTAACCCTTTACTCAGCAGATACGCCCTTTAACCCTTTACTCCATTGAAATGCAATTTAACCCTTTACTCCTCAGATACGCCCTTTAACCCTTTACTCCACGGGTACGCATTTTAACCGTTTATTCCACAGATATACTTTAAACCCTTTGCTCCACAGATGCGACTTTTAACCCTTTTCTCCATAAATACTCCCTATAACCCATTACTCCACAGATACACCCTTTAACCCTTTACTCCATTAAAACGCCATTTAACCCTTTACTCCACAGATACGCTCTTTAACTCTTTACTCCACAGATGCGTACCTTTAACCTTTTACTCCATTAATACCCCAGTTAACCCTTTACTCCACTGTTACCCACTTTAACCCTTTACTCCATAGATACGCACTTTAATCCTTTACTTCATAAATATACCCTTTAAACGCTTAATCCACAGATATGCACTCTATAAATTTACCCTTTAACATTTACTCCACAGATACGCTTTTTAACCCTTAAATCCACTGATACGTATTTTAACCTTTGACTTCACAAATACGAGTTTAACCCTTAAATCCACTGATACTTCACAAATACGCCTTTTAACCCTTTAGTACACATGTTCGCCTTTTAACGCCTTAACTCCACATGGGCGCCTTATAACTGCATGTTAGAAGTTACAGAGCATAATAATGAATACCATGAGTGCTAACAGCATGTCAGAGGTAACAACGCATAATATTTAATAGGTGCAATTATAAGCATTAAACTTATTAACAGTTATACATACGCTATTTCTAACATGGATATTCATGGAGTGCAGGGTTAAAGGTTACAAATCACACTATTGAGCACGCTGCATGCCTATCCAGGGCGTAATTGTCCATAAAACCGCAAGTGCTTGTACAACAAACAGGGCACTAGAACCCTTCCACCGCCACAGAAATCTCGTCTGCTGAGACTATCGTCTGCCTCAGGTTTCAAAGTGGTGCTTTCTTTTTCAATTTCAATTTCTTTGTAGAAACATAAGCAGAGTGTCAAACAGTTCCGATGCTGTGAGACACTGAGTCACTCTGCGTCCCGTCCGGGTCTACACTGTTTGCATAGTCTATCATGCATTTGCCGATGGTGGGAAAGAGATGATGCATTTTCGAGTACAGTTACATGGTAAATACAGTGGGGCCTGTCCTAAGCGGCAATTCATTTATTGAACATAGGGGTGTTTAAAAGCAGGTGGTTGCTTAATTGCATTGACCTGCATTAAACTACCACCTGCCTTACAGATCCATAATTAGACCTCTTTTCGATGGTCGCTTAAGACAGTTTCCACTATATTCTATATTAACCCTTCGCCTGCTAAACACTACATTGCTGGAATCTGCAAACAGCCTGGGTCCAGATGAGACGCACAATTACTCGTCGTCTCATCTGGATCCAAACTGTTTGATACTCTGCCATACGCTTCTGTAAAGCTTTGACGAATGGAAAGTAAGATGACCATTGAACGCATTACCTCATATTTTTTAAACCCAACCCCTTTGAAATAATCGTGAAAATAATTGGACGAAAAATAATCTTGAAAATAACTGAGCGGAATAGTATTGAAAATAACCGGACGAGAAATAATCTTGAAAATAACTGAACGAGAGATAATCTGTAGGATGTTCAGCAGACACACGTACGGTAAATCAACACTTTATGAATAAACATAAAATTCCTTAACTCATGACTCCATAAATATGCATGTAAGAAAAAATGACACCATGAATATAGATAAGATTTTTTTTTATAATAGGAATGTTGCCCATTGCAGAACTTCTAGACTCAGATCTACTCTGTTTGCAAAGATGTTCAAATGCGTATCTATAGAGTATACAGTGTTTGCTTAATGCAGGGCGAAAGTAATGCAGAAAGCTTCCGCCCGAGCTTTCTGCATTACTTTCGTCCTGCATTTAGCTACCGCCTGCTATAAGGCAGCAACAACATACCTCTTTTTGGTGGTCGCATTAGAGGGGTTTTACTATATATAAAACACTGCCCATAGCGGACTAAAGGTTAACCATTATGCTCCTGTAAACAATATGGTCTGCTCCAATATGGATCTGGTGCATTATTGACTACTGCCGAGTCGACCAAGCAATCGAGAAACTATTGACCCAGTGTCAAACAGGTTGGATCCTGATGAGATTCCGAGTTACTCAGCGTTGCATCTGGATCCAAACTATTTGGAAGCCAATTAGTTCACGAATAACGGGAATAGGGTTAAGTGAGGGAAGATTTATCTACATATTTGTCATTCCAGCGTGATGTCACTCAGTTATTTTGTAAGTCAGAATCTAACCTTGATGTTTGATAAGTATTTGATATACTATAATAATGTCGGTTTATGAGAATATGTCTCGGGGACTTTGGAATCAGTGCAGATCTATATCAGTCATCAGGAGTCTATAACAAAACCTGTCCTAAGCGGCCATGCATTTATTGAACTTATGTGTCTTAAAACGCAGATGGTTGCTTAATGCAGGGCAAACGTAAGACAGAAAGCTCATATAGGAGCTTTCTGTATTACTTTTGACCTGCATTAAGCTACCAACTGACTTACAGGCCCATAATTGTACTTCTTTTTGATGACCGCTTAAGACAGGTTGTACATGTACTGTAGCCAACACATACATCAGTCGTTGGCACTCGCCAGTATTATCCCATTCACTGATAGGTTATATTTAGATCGAACGTCTTTGAGTAAATCTACCGAAATGGAGCATTTATTAGAGAAAATGACAAATTTAGAATTGTGCAGTTTTGAAACCATTGTGATAAATTCAGAATTTGCTCCTATGTACCATATTCATCACAATGGTTTCAGAAAGTGACTTTCATAGAGTCGTCAAAAGGCGTCAACATGAGGGAATGGGTCAAAAGGCGTCAATATGAGAAAATGGATCAAAGCCCATCAATATGATGGAATGGGCCAAAATGCGTCAATATGAGGGAATGGGTTAAAATGCGTCAATATGAGGCAATGGGTCAAAAAGCGTCAATATGAGGGAATAGGTCAAAAGGCGTCAGTATGAGGGAATGGGCCAAAAGGCGTCAATATGAGGGAAAGGGTCAAAAGGCGTCAATATATGGGAATGGGTTATACCTGCTAACACTTATTCTGCAGGTAAAAGTTATTTCAGCTCAACTCTGATCCGGGGTAAGTTTTACTTACATCCGATGACAGTTGTAGATCTAGTACCTTAATAACTCGTCACTATATTACATCTAAACCCTGTCATAGTTCAATGATAAGCAGAAAGCACTTTGATGGTTGCTTGGCCTAGTGGCTGAGCGTTGAGCTGATAACCCAGTGGGTTCGGGATTCGAATCCCGGCTTGACCGGTTCGATATTTCAGAGACGCTTTTCAGTGTCTCCCATCCGCACGAGGTGGTCTCCACTCCACCCATGGTTTAATATGGGTATCTGTGATGGTCAATAGCCGGTATAATGGTTGCGTAATCGCGGCGTATGTTAGCAGTGTTCAATATTGTTGCGAATGACTCAATGACCAGGGGAGCAAATGTACAGTCGACTGAGCGGTCATTCGGACTGAAAGTAGACTATAACTAGGTACTTTTACCCTTTTTTTTTTATTATATCGAGATAAGCAGACCGCACTTTTACATCAATGTTCTGGCATATTTCAATTATGAATGACTGTAATGATACATAGACGGCCGGACATATTTCGGTTATAAACATCATCACAACGAGGTCCCGGCTTATTTCGGTGATAAGCGGGCCACGCTTTATGCAACTACTGTACTATATGTGTGGGTTAATTTGTCATGCATATATTGTTTGCATTTCGTTCGCCTCCCACTCATGTTTTGTATCGAGTCACCTATAAAAATGACAAAGGCATCTGTCATATGCCATCGTTTTCAAATCCATACATTTTATGCTATATTCTGGAAACGAAAATCTTCTATTTTTGAGATATCCACCCCACCATACACACACAACGAACTAATTGTTGTAAATAAACGTCATTTTCAAAAGTTGCATACATATACCTATAACACGGCCTGTCTTAAGCTCTAATGATGTTAACGTACAGGCATTTAAGACTACTGGTAGCTTATTGCAGACCTAAGATAATGCAACTTAAGCTCCTCTGGACTCTATAGCTGCATTACGTTTATCTTACAACAGGCAACTATCAATTCTAGCTTCCTGTAATTATTCAGTAAGTGATCGTTTAACCCTTTTCCTGTTCAATATTCATGAAAAAATAATTAATATTTATTAGCTGAATATTAATAATGGTGCATGGACACACTATTTATTTTACCTAGTTACGGACTGTTGAAATGTATATACTTCTATATATTTCTATAAGCAAACAGAACATACCCAGATCAGACGGTTCCTACAGGGGTCATCTGATCTTGGTCTGCTCTGTTTAAAGCGTTTCTGTCAGGGAAAGAGTTAAACGTGTTTTACTATGGATTCGATTCTCTGGTTTTACTGTGGATTCGTTTCTCTGGTTTTACTGTGGATTCGTTTCTCTGGTTTTACTGTGGATTCGTTTCTCTGGTTTTACTGTGGATTCGTTTCTCTGGTTTTACTGTGGATTCGTTTCTCTGGTTTTACTATGGATTCGTTTCTCTGGTTTTAATGTGGATTCGTTTCTCTGGTTTCTCTGGTTTTAATGTGGATTCGTTTCTCTGGTTTTAATGTGGATTCGTTTCTCTGGTTTTAATGTGGATTCGTTTCTCTGGTTTTAATGTGGATTCGTTTCTCTGGTTTTACTATGGATTCGTTTCTCTGGTTTTACTATTGATTCGTTTCTCTGGTTTTACAAATTTCCACTTTTAATCCATATTATGCTCCAATAATTAAGTTTGCTTTAATCGATCTGCTGTAATTTTACTCACTTTCGGTTTACTCAGTGTTTAACAACTTCTGATCGAGTGTAAAACAGTGTAGATCTTGATGTGACAACTACTGATTGAGTGTCAAACAGTGTAGATCTTGATGTGACAACTACTGATTGAGTGTCAAACAGTGTAGATCTTGATGTGACAACTACTGATTGAGTGTCAAACAGTGTAGATCTTGATGGGACAACTACTGATTGAGTGTCAAACAGTGTAGATCTTGATGGGACAACTACTGATCGAGTGTCAAATAGTGTAGATCTTGATAGGACGCCGAGTTTATCGGTGCCTCACCTGGATTCAAATTGTTTGTAAATGCACGTGAGTTGGTGGATAGTCAGATAAGGGTTAAATATTTTTAGCGGCCGTGCAAACAGAAAGAATGATCTATATCCCAAATGATTTATAATCCAACATTCAAATAATAAGTTTTCGTGTATTTACTCAGAAAATAGTTTAATTAAACTCAGTAGAGTCTCCCTGACGCAACCACTAATAAAATAACGTGGTTTTTATGTGAAGAACATATAAGTAATGCACAGAGCTCTTATGGAAATTTTCTGAACAATATATATCCTGCATTAAGCTACCCAAAGTCTTAACCCTTTTCCCCTTCTCCGCGATCTGACTCGCATTTGCAAACAACTTGGATCCAGACGAGACGCCGAGTAACTCGGCATCTCATCAGGATCCAAGCTGTTTGACACTCGGTCAGTAGCTTCTTGAAAGTTTGAATCGAATCGAAAGTAATCAAAATTGCATAAGATCCAGTTTATTACACAGTTATTAGACTTCTATCAGATCCAGTTTATTACACAGTTATTAGACTTCTATCAGATCCAGTTTATTACACAGTTATTAGACTTCTTTCAGATCCAGTTTATTACACAGTTATTAGACTTCTATCAGATCCAATTTATTACACAGTTATTAGACTTCTATCAGATCCAGTTTATTACACAGCTATTAGACTTCTATCAGATCCAGTTTATTACACAGTTATTAGACTTCTATCAGATCCAGTTTATTACACAGTTATTAGACTTCTATCAGATCCAGTTTATTACACAGTTCTATCAGATCCAGTTTATTACACAGTTATTAGACCACAGTTATTAGACTTCTTTCGGGTTATTGTTAGAGAAAAGTGTTTTCCGTATTCTGTTATATCGTTTCATTTCAGCTTTTACAGTAAAATGCCATCTTTTTTGTCACAGAAAGTTTTAATGCAGAATGAAATCCACACAGAAGACTCCCGGAGGAGCTCCCCGAAACTTTCACATTAGCACGACTTTACTGTGCGACCACTACTACTTAAAAAGCAAGAATGCAGGGCAAAGATAATGCAGAAAGCTCCTACAGGAGCTTTCTACATTACTTTTGATCCGCATTAAGCTACCACATGCCTTTCAGATGCATGTTTAGATCTCTTTGTGTGTGATGTCTGTGTACGACATGCTCTACTGTACTCCCATAACATGTTTAGATAGATAAATAATTGGGTTAGTCTTCTAAACATGTAAAACAAATACGAATACTATTTATGTCATTGCTTACCTTCTTCCCAAGGGTGTTTTGTCGCCTCCTCAGACTGGTCGATATTCCGTTGTGGACAGCCGCCTCACATCGCGGAAACAAACAAAACTGATCGAGAACCATGTTTAAAAATCCTGCCGTCAAAATAGCCAGCTCACATTGTTAACATTTGTTTCACTATATCCCCAAAATATTCCACCAAGTATACAACACTTGAAATCCAGTGCTTTGATTTATTTCATTTCTCGTGCACTTAATTTCATGTAACAAAACACTATATTTCTATTCAACTTATACCATATTTCAAGTTTGGTTAAGTGTTTGTTGCAAATATGTGCATATCTAGAAAGCCATCCGCTGTGAACTGTTCATATCCGTTGTAAAGTCGCTAATATATCTAAAATAGAACACACTATTTACAGTTATACAGACGGCGTGAGATTGTGTATAAAACGTAAATAAACCAGCACGTGCAAATTGTGCGCACGTGGGAGAAACTGAAAGTAGGTTACGAGTTCTGGAACGGTATTTAAGACAAATATAAAAACTGGCGATTTTAGGTTCATCATAGAAAACAGTGTAGACTAAGAACAGTTCCGCTTGACATGGTTGATTAATACAGAGTTTAACCCCCTTATTCATGAATATTCATAAAATAAATAATACATTATAACTATTAATTTAATATTTATAATGGGAATATAAATGTACGATGTTTGGCCAATATAGACTATTATTATTATGATTACTATTAATATCGTTACTAGTATCATTATTATTATTGCCCTTAAATTATTATTATTATTATTATTATCAGTTTTATTATTATTATCATTTATTATTATTGTCATTAAAATATTATTATTATAATTATTATCACTATTACCATTAATCTTATTATTAAATTATTATTTCATTGTTTCTTGTATACCACAGACATATCTTATCCCCTACGTATTCGGTTGATATCCAGCCCTGTACTGACAAATACTCACTGAGCACATATAGATTATATATGGCTGTTGTTCTCTATTATCTCTGAATATGATGAACTTTGAAAATCGTGACCAAATAATTAACAGCCTTCGCGTCTGGATAGGTGTACGTAAAATACACGTAATAAAGCGGTGTAGCTGAATAAATAACAAATAGCGAAACCTCTCTACCACAAACAGTTTAACCCCATCGGTGCCAAATTTCTAATTGTCGTCTGCAATCTATTTTTATTTAAATCATTCGGTAAAATAAGGATAAGAAAATAAGGTAAACAAATGCAAATTTCAAGAGAATAAAGAAAAGATATAGAAATATAGTTTAAGACAAAAAGTGAAGTCTCTGATCAGACGCCGCCTTGAAAAGTCTGATCTGGGACTGCATTATTAGTCGTGGTGCATTTTTGCGACATTGGCGGTGAAAGGGTTAAATGACACAAGACTTAAGTTTTAACATTGGCGTTAGCTTAACCATCTACCTCATTCATTTTCATGTAAGAAATAGTGACGTCATGAATTTTTATCATTTTTTCATACTGGTATACGGATGCAGGTTTTTTGTCCATGACAAAGGCCGTAGAATCAGATCTATATAATTGCATAAGCAAACAGAGGATACCCTGATCAGACGGCTCCTACAGGAGCTGGGTCTTCTCTGTATGCAATAGGGTCAAATATTGTATATGTGAGGTAAAGAGTTAGTGCAGGACGAAAGAAAATGTGAAGAAAGCTCTGGTGCTTACTTTCGTTAAGCATGAACTCATTCGCTGCCAATGTCGTAATAATGATGACGTATACATACAAACAGTTTGGATCCAGATTAGACGTCGGGTGACTCGCGTTTCATCCGAATCCAAACTGTGTGTTACTGTAACTGGTTATGAAACAAAAAATAAGGTTTCTTTTTTTAAAAAAAATTGGAAAGTGTAGCAGACGACAAAGTTTGCAGACGACACAATTTGGCAGCGAATGAGTTAACCCTTTACCCCATAAAACGTCTTTCGACGCCTTTGCAAACAATGTAGACCCAGATCAGACAGCTCATGTATGAGCCGTCTGATCAGGGTCTGCTCTGCTTGTTTATGAAACAATATAATTGTTTGTTGCAATGGCAAACAAATCTAGTGTTCGTGTACTTACATAACAATCAACCCAGTGTTCGTGTGCTTATATAACAATTAACCCAGTGTTCGTGTGCTTATATAACAATTAATCCAGTGTTCGTGTGCTTATATAACAATTAACCCAGTGTTCGTGTGCTTATATAACAATTAACCCAGTGTTCGTGTGCTTATATAACAATTGACCCAGTGTTCGTGTGCTTATATATAACAATTAACCCAGTGTTCGTGTGTTTATATAACAATTAACCGTGTTCGTGTGATTATATAACAATTAACCCAGTGTTCGTGTGCTCATATAACAATTAATCAAGTGTTCGTGTGCTTATATAACAATTTACAATTAACCCAGTGTTCGTGTGCTTATACAACAATTAACCCAGTGTTCGTGTGCTTATATAACAATTAACCCAGTGTTCGTGTGATTATATAACAATTAACCCAGTGTTCGTGTGCTCATATAACAATTAATCAAGTGTTCGTGTGCTTATACATGTATAACAATTAACCCAGTGTTCGTGTGCTTATATAACAATTAACCCAGTGTTCGTGTGCTTATATAACAATTTACAATTAATCAAGTGTTCGTGTGCTTATATAACAATTAACCCAGTGTTCGTGTGCTTATATAACAATTAACCAAGTGTTCGTGTGCTTATATAACAATTAACCCAGTGTTCGTGTGCTTATATAACAATTAACCCAGTGTTCGTGTGCTTATATATAACAATTAACCCAGTGTTCGTGTGATTATATAACAATTAACCCAGTGTTCGTGTGCTCATATAACAATTAATCAAGTGTTCGTGTGCTTATACATGTATAACAATTAACCCAGTGTTCGTGTGCTTATATAACAATTAACCCAGTGTTCGTGTGCTTATATAACAATTTACAATTAATCAAGTGTTCGTGTGCTTATATAACAATTAACCCAGTGTTCGTGTGCTTATATAACAATTTACAATTAATCAAGTGTTCGTGTGCTTATATAACAATTAACCCAGTGTTCGTGTGCTTATATAACACTTAACCAAGTGTTCGTGTGCTTATATAACAATTAACCCAGTGTTCGTGTGCTTATATAACAATTAACCCAGTGTTCGTGTGCTTATATAACAATTAACCCAGTGTTCGTGTGCTTATATAACAATTAACCCAGTGTTCGTGTGCTTATATAACAATTAACCCAGTGTTCGTGTGCTTATATAACAATTAACCCAGTGTTCGTGTGCTTATATAACACTACACCTAATTAGTATTCGGGATGTCATTAGTTCATGGAGTAACGAGTTGAGCAGTCTCCAGTTCTAATAAGATATAGTAGAACCCCTCTAATGCGACCATTTAATGAATGTACATGGACGCCTTTATAAGCAGGTGGCTGTTTAATGCAGGACAAAAGTAATGCATAAAGCTCCTCTAGGAGCTTTCTGAAGTACTTATGTCCTGCATTAAGCAGTCACCTGCATCTACCAATCAGAATTATACCTCTTTTGAGTGGTCGCATTATAGGGGTTTACTGAATCTATCATTATTCATTAGATTACCACTACCGAACGATGCTACCGTATTTGAGTTGACCCTTTAGTAAAGGTCCATTTGAAGTGATTGTAAACAATAAAGCACCAGTCCCCGAGGTTATACAATGTTTTTGCTCGAGTCTGAGATCATGCTCAAACATTTAATTGGTCAGATGTATAGCATGCTTAAAATCTGATCAATCAGATACTTGAAAATGAACTCAGACTCAGAAGTTTTATGACTACTGACCCAGGCCAGCCGCAGAGTATTTAACCCTTTCATTATCTTCGTAAAGAACTAGAATTAATTAGTGTTTCATTAAGATTCAAACAGAATGAAATGGGATTGTACGTTACAGGAACAGGAACATATGGCCCAATTTTAGATACAACATGCAGAGGTTTTAGTGGTGAAAATGTACATATTATACTAAATCATAAACGTTTTGCCTCGTCAACTATAAGTCTAAACTGTGTGACAGGTAAATATACGTGTAGACTGATCTGTGTAATATAGTGTAGACTGATAAGTATAATATAATATAAGCGTATCAGTGTAATATAGTGTAGACTGGTCAGTGTAATATATATTGCAGACTAATCAGTGT
This sequence comes from Azorinus chamasolen, assembly GCA_963576725.1. Lineage (NCBI taxonomy): Eukaryota > Metazoa > Mollusca > Bivalvia > Cardiida > Solecurtidae > Azorinus > Azorinus chamasolen. Next base: position 48,031,216 of record OY755252.1, on the reverse strand, counting down.
AATATACAGTAAAACCTCTCTATAACGGCCACTTAATTACATCAAGTATTTTGTGTTAAAGGCAGGTGGCTGCTTAAAGCAAGGTGAAAGTAAAACAGAACGCCCCTATAGGAGCGTTCTGTTTTACTTTCACCTTGTTTTAAGCAATCACCTGCCCTAAATACCAACTAATTGACACAATTTAGTGGCCGTTATAGAGAGGTTTTACTGTAGTGTAGAATGATCCTAGTAACGTATTGCAGACTGGTCAGTGTATTCTAGTGTAGACCGATAAGTGTAATACAATATAGGTTTATCAGTGTGATATAGTATAGGCTGATCAGTGTTATATAGTGCAGGTCAATCAGTGTAATATGCAAGCTAATCAGTGTAATATAGTGTAGACTGATCAGTGTGATATAGTATAGGCTGATCAGTGTTATATAGTGCAGGCCAATCAGTGTAATATGCAGGCCAATCAGTGTAATATAGTGAAGACTGAGCACTGTAATACTAATCAATAGTGCATACTATTCAGTGTAATACAGTACAGTCAGATCAGTATAATACAGTGCAGGCTGATCAGTGTAATACAGTGCAGGCTGATCAGTGTAATACAGTACAGTCAGATCAGTGTAATACAGTGCAGGCTGATCAGTGTAATATAATGCAGAATTTAGTCAATGAAATTTAGTGCAGATGTGGATTAGACTGGTCTTCAACGTTGGACAATTATGACATTCCCTTTTCAATAACGAGATCAACTGTGTCCCCCATTATAATTTGTGCCACATAAAACAATTACCAACTATCGTAATATTTAATGCCTAATTGACTCTAGCTCCAGGCTCGCTCTTAAGCACCTCATGTAACGGGATTTAAATACTGTTGATAATGTAGTGATAAATATGTTACTGTGTTTATCAGCTTATGGTTATTGAGATGCATCGTAAAAATTAAAGAGTCGGGATAATTCCAGCATGCTTTAAGTTTTAACACTTTCCCTCATATAAAACGGCCCCTTTCACGCCTTTGTACACAGTGTTGACTCAGATCTGACGTTTCCAGCGAAAGCCGTCTGATCAGGGTCTGCTCTGTTTGTTTATGGTATAATATAGGTCTGATTCTACAGTTTCTGTCTGAACCAAAATTACCCTGTGTTCATATGCCATTATAAAAAATTCCTTGAAAACTTTACATTATAAAATTTCAGCTAATAAATATTCAAGGTGTCATTATTTCTTACATGCATTTAACACAACAGGGAAAGGTTAAGTGATAAACAGAACATTTTTGTTATCATTTTAAGCCGCTAGTTGACACTTGTTGACTAAGTATGACACAAAGACTAGCCTCTCACTATTGTATTAAACTTGTTTAACCCTTTCCTTCAGATCAAGGCATTTTCACAGATTTGCATACACAGTGGGCCAAGCCCAGGGTCTGCTCTGTTTACTTTTGACACGATGCTGATCTGATTCTGCAGGTTTTGTCAAATCCTTGAAAAGTTTACATCATAAAAATTCAGCTTATTAATATTCATCATGTTATTATTTCTTACATTTATAATATTGAACAAGGAAATGGTTTAATAATGATAAAACAAACGTCTGTATGAGATCCTCTAGTTCTTCTACTAACAGGATGGTAGTAACTAGAATCATCGCTACTGATCGTAACCATAGACTGTAATAATCGCAAATGATTGTAACCATTCTTCTATAAACGCCGGTATTGATCGGAACCATCTACTGCAATCAGTGCTACATATCTAAATCGTCGTATTGTATTCACTGCTAATGACCGTAATCATCTATTGTAATCATCGCTACTATTCGTAATGTTATCATCGCAACTATTCGTAACCATATACTGTAGATTCACCGCAACTATTCGTAACCGTCTATTGTAATCATCGCAATTGTTCGTAACCATCTACTGTAATCATCACAACTATTCGTAACCATCTACTGTAATCGTCGCAACTATTCGTAACCATCCACTGTAATCATCGCAATTATTCGTTACCATCTACTGTAGATTCATCACAACTATTCGTAACCATCTACTGTAGATTCATCACAACTATTCGTAACCATCTACTGTAATCATCGCAACTATTCGTAACCATCTACTATAATCATCGCAACTATTCGTAACCATCCACTGTAATCATCGCAATTATTCGTTACCATCTACTATATTCATCGCAACTATTCGTAACCATCTACTGTAGATTCATCGCAACTATTCGTTACCATCTACTATAATCATCGCTACTATTCGTAACCATCTACTGTAATCATCGCTACTATTCGTAACATCTAATGCTAGGTCAATGTCTCCCGCTAAATACTTGGTTTCAGTCGTTGTTTAAAACCTCCGAAAGAAAAAACCAAATAATTTCTACTACTGCTGCTGTTACTACTACTACTACTACTACTACTTCTACTACTACTACTACTACTACTACTACTACTACTACTACTACTACTACTACTACTTATACTTCTACTTCTACTACTACTACTACTACTACTACTACTACTACTACTACTACTACTACTACTACTACTACTACTACTATTACTACTACTACTACTACTACTACTACAACTACTACTACTACTTCTACTTCTACTACTACTACTACTACTACTACTACTACTACTACTACTACTACTACTACTACTACTTCTACTACTACTACTACTACTACTACTACTACTACTACTACTACTACTACTACTACTACTACTACTACTACTACTACTACCACTTTTACTACTACTACTCCTACTACTACTACTTTTACTACTACTACTACTACTACTGCTGCTGCTACTACTACTACTACTACGACTACTACTACTACCACATTTGCTGCTTCTACTAATACTACTACTACTTCTACTACTAATACTACTACTGCTTCTACTACTACTGCTGCTACTACTACTACTACTACTACCAGTGCTACTACTACTACTACTATTGCTACTACTACTACTGCTACTACTACTACTACTACTGCTACTACTATTGCTACTACTACTACTGCTACTACTATTGCTACTACTACTACTGCTAGTATTACTACTACCGCTACTATAACTATTATTGGCACTGCTACATCTATTACTAATACTACTACATTGTACTGCTACTACAACCTTCACTACCACTGCTACAACAATTAATATAGAAGCTACAATGCTACAATAACAACAAAAACAACGGCAACAATTACTGTTTCTGCTACATATTCCGATACGACTAAATTAACACTTCTATTCCATATACATGTCTACATGTGTTAGACGTTATACGTGTTCGTTCTCCATTCATCTGCCCTTTACATTATCATTATTCTTGAAAACAATATAAAAAGATAATGCAATTTAGAAAAGTTAACTTTCAGTTACATTATAGCTACATTTCATTAATATGCTTTTTATTTTATGGTGTGCCGAATTATCCTCACGATTCGAAAAAAACCACAACGAATAAACTTTTTTTATCACACATAAAGGAATTGAATGAAAGGCAAAAAGCATACATTTCTGCTGGTTTAAATATCCAATTGAATAAATCCGCTTTATAAATTCCACTGTTTCAAATTAAGATCACCCATGTTATATTTGTATATTCCATAAAAATGATATTCACTCATGTATAACGCATCCTGTTCTGCTTTCAACTCTACAACTCAACCTTTCATCAATTGGTAAAAACCTCACTGAGGTATTAATTAGTTTACACAGATAATCAACAAGGTATCTCTTGAAATACTCTGATTTCTTGGCTTATAGACAAGGTTACCAGGCGCTCTCTAAGAGCCAGTGAATTTCGTAAAGCTCTGCTTGTAGACCGTAGTAAGAACCGCGGTCTTTGATACAGCCTAAACGCTTTTGATACATCAGTACAGAAAACATTAACGGTACACGAGTTTTGGCGGAAAATACATGACTGGAATCTTGTAGTATCTACTGGTAAGATCAAACATCCAAGGCTTTTTCACTCCACTATAACTATGGTTTTTTCTGTGCTTAAATCTCATTTGATTTTTATTTAAACAGGTTCTGTGTCATTTCTCTGTGTCATTTCTCTCTCTGTTTTATATAATTTATTGACTAGATTACAAAAGGATTGGATCCTGATTAGGGCCCGATTTATTGGCATTGGGTCCGGAGACGAGACAGCATTCTAGCGAATATCTTCAGAAATCGTCGCAGTCGACCAATTTAAGACATTAAAAAATAATGTTGCAAGAACCAGGACGTACTTACTATAGATTATGGCTAGGTAAACTCGGCACTGGTACTAATCACTGATATTTTGGAACATAAGATGTTGATATTGTTATTACTACTCACCGGCTTATGAATAATCTCAACTGGATGATATAAGACACATCCCAATCCTGTGCGTGGCGGCATAAGATATATTGATATATATCACCTTCCAATGATATATTAAAATATAGTTCAATTTAAATAACTCGAACTCGGATAAATTGAACTTTGGGATAACTCCAAGTAAAAGTTCGGTCCTTCCAAAAATCTACAGTACAGAATTATTTTAAAATATATCACTACGCATATCTGGAAACACGTGTGTGAGAGCTTAATGCAGATCGAAACGAATGCTGAAAGTTCCTACAAGAGCTCTCAGCATTAGTTTACACCTGCATTAAGCTGTGAACATTAGACATTGTCCAGTTTAGAAATCGGAATACAAATGTACTCGAACTGTTATCTGAAATATAACACCTTCCTTTCGACTTTAAATGATATATTGACATACATGTATTATATCACATTCCAATGCTATATTGACATATCATATCACATTCCAATGCTATATTGACATATTATATCATTTTCCAATGCTATATTGACATATTATATCACATTCCAATGCTATATTGACATATTATACAGTGTATCACATTCCGATGCTATATTGACATATTATATCACATTCCAATGCTATATTGACATATTACATCACTTTCCAATGCCATATTGACATATTATATCACATTCCAATGCTATATTATATCACATTCCAATGCTATATTGACATATTATATCACATTCCAATGCTATATTGAAATGTATTATCTTCTGGCTTCTACTGATATATTGAAATATATAATCTTCGAATTATATATATTTATATTGCAGTGATACATTGAATGGTATTACCTTACAATGATATATCGAAATGTATCACCGTCCAATAATATATTGAAATTCCAATGCTATATTGAAATATTGCACCTTCCACAAAGATGATCAATAGTATAAAACTTATTTGTAATACATTTGAGCCACGTAAACCATTATAGGTATGTAGGCAAACAGGTCAGACCCAGACCAGATGGATCATGATCAGGGTCTGCACTGTTTGCTCCAAAACCTATTTTTCAAAGATCATATCGACAAAGAAGTCTTGCAAAATCACCTCATCAAGTGAAATGATACTTGACTTATAGGGACAAGTGCGCCCCGAAGATGATACTTGACTTATAGGGACAAGTGCACCCCGAAGATGAGACTTGACTTATAGGGACAAGTGCACCCCGAAGATGATACTTGACTTATAGGGACAAGTGCACCCCGAAGATGAGACTTGACTTACAGGGACAAGTGCACCCCGAAGATGATACTTGACTTATAGGGACAAGTGCACCCCGAAGATGATACTTGACTTATAGGGACAAGTGCACCCCGAAGATGAGACTTGACTTATAGGGACAAGTGCACCCCGAAGATGAGACTTGACTTATAGGGACAAGTGCACCCCGAAGATGATACTTGACTTATAGGGACAAGTGCACCCCGAAGATGAGACTTGACTTATAGGGACAAGTGCACCCCGAAGATGAGACTTGACTTATAGGGACAAGTGCACCCCGAAGATGATACTTGACTTATAGGGACAAGTGCGCCCCGAAGATGATACTTGACTTATAGGGACAAGTGCACACCGAAGATGAGACTTGACTTATAGGGACAAGTGCACCCCGAAGATGAGACTTGACTTATAGGGACAAGTGCACCCCGAAGATGATACTTGACTTATAGGGACAAGTGCACCCCGAAGATGAGACTTGACTTATAGGGACAAGTGCGCCCCGAAGATGAGACTTGACTTATAGGGACAAGTGCGCCCCGAAGATGATACTTGACTTATAGGGACAAGTGCACACCGAAGATGAGACTTGACTTATAGGGACAAGTGCACCCCGAAGATGAGACTTGACTTATAGGGACAAGTGCACCCCGAAGATGATACTTGACTTATAGGGACAAGTGCACCCCGAAGATGAGACTTGACTTATAGGGACAAGTGCGCCCCGAAGATGAGACTTGACTTATAGGGACAAGTGCGCCCCGAAGATGAGACTTGACTTATAGGAACAAGTGCACCCCGAAGATGATACTTGACTTATAGGGACAAGTGCACCCCGAAGATGATACTTGACTTATAGGGACAAGTGCACCCCGAAGATGATACTTGACTTATAGGGACAAATGCACCCCGAAGGTGATACTTGACTTATAGGGACAAGTGCGCCCCGAAGATGATACTTGACTTATAGGGACAAGTGCACCCCGAAGATGAGACTTGACTTATAGGGACAAGTGCGCCCCGAAGATGAGACTTGACTTATAGGGACAAGTGCGCCCCGAAGATGAGACTTGACTTATAGGGACAAGTGCACCCCGAAGATGAGACTTGACTTATAGGGACAAGTGCGCCCCGAAGATGAGACTTGACTTATAGGGACAAGTGCGCCCCGAAGATGAGACTTGACTTATAGGGACAAGTGCGCCCCGAAGATGAGACTTGACTTATAGGGACAAGTGCACCCCGAAGATGAGACTTGACTTATAGGGACAAGTGCACCCCGAAGATGAGACTTGACTTATAGGGACAAGTGCGCCCCGAAGATGAGACTTGACTTATAGGGACAAGTGCGCCCCGAAGATGATACTTGACTTATAGGGACAAGTGCGCCCCGAAGATGAGACTTGACTTATAGGGACAAGTGCGCCCCGAAGATGATACTTGACTTATAGGGACAAGTGCACCCCGAAGATGAGACTTGACTTATAGGGACAAGTGCGCCCCGAAGATGATACTTGACTTATAGGGACAAGTGCGCCCCGAAGATGAGACTTGACTTATAGGGACAAGTGCGCCCCGAAGATGATACTTGACTTATAGGGACAAGTGCACCCCGAAGATGAGACTTGACTTATAGGGACAAGTGCGCCCCGAAGATGAGACTTGACTTATAGGGACAAGTGCACCCCGAAGATGAGACTTATTCTTCAGCCTGCTGAGCAAACTTGTGTCGGTAAAATCAGTTGTCACAGTTGATTTATTTTTGCATTTCTTTTCAACAACACGGTCAAATAATAACATTAAACAGTTTGGATACTGACGAGACGCCGCCTAGGTCTGGATCTAAACTGTTTGTATAGGTAATCGGCAGACATGTATATTGATCTGGATCCAAACTGTTTGTAATAGGTAATCGGCAGACATGTATATTTACAAATTTGCAAACAGACCAGATAGCCCATGTAGGAGCTGTCTGATCTGGATCGGCTGTTTCTTAAAGAGTGATATCGTTATGATCATACCGTTTTTGAATGTTCTAAACACTTATCCATGCTAAAGTACCACTAGTGGTCGGTGATAATTTACAATAAATATATTGTGGCCCTTTCAACTCTTTAAAGAATGTCGTTCTGCAACACTGTAAAAAAAGATTTCACTTCTATTACATTTCAGAAAAGGTGTCTGTGTGTCAAAGAGAGTTTACTAGCCATGCAAAACATATTGAACACAAACTATTTCAGTACAGTAAAGTCTCGCTAGTGTGACCTCATGCTTTATTAACACCGGAGAATGAAAACCCAGATGGTTGCTTAATGCAAGGGTCAGACAGCTCCGACCTGTCTGGGTTTACACTGTTAGTAAAGGCGTACAACTCAGGGGTATCAGGTAAACTGATCAATGAGTAGACAGTTGCATTCTGGCAGCAAACAGTGTGTCGGTTAGTTTACCATGTTGCCATTACTGTTTCTGACGGTGAAGATTCTGAGAGACGTTGGCAACACAAAGAGGGTCCAGTACAGCATGCGATTGTTCATAAGTTATAAGAATGAGAGAATTAAACTACTTTCCGTTATGTTTGATGGTTCTTTTTGAAAGATATTATCATAATTACAAACACCAGTTGATATGCGCGTTACAAGACCATTGAACGCTTTCCCTGTTTAATATTCCTTTAAGACACAATGACACCATGGCTATCTATTAGGTGAACTTTTATAACGATATACAGTAAAACCCCGCTAATGCGACCACCTAAAAGAGGTGTAATTATGGGTGGTAGAGGCAGGTGGTAGCTTAATGCAGGACAAAAGTAATGCAGAAAGTTCCTACAAGAGCCGTTTGATCTGCGTTTACTCTGTTTACAAAGGCGTGAATAAGGCGTCTGTATATGAAGGAAAGGGTAAAAGGGGCATGGAATTATCAACCTTGTAATTTAAAAAAAGCACGTGGTTGTACTTCATTAAGTCTCTAAGGAAATATCAGTAAGGACTTTCATTTCTGCTATGTCAGTCAGGTCTATTGAATTCATTGCGTTTCGTGTGACAGTTCTCTTTCAGATAACCTTTTTAGGTTTCGGACTACTTTCCGAAACCTAATAGTAATGCATCCCCAGGGCATGCCTCAAGCAAATTTATAAAGAAATTCATATCCCATAATGCGCAATCAGACCACTGTTATACTACGAAATATCAATTTATGCTTAGAATGCATACGTTCATTAACCCAAATGCAGACATTTTGAATGGTTTAACATTGACAGAATGTTTATCACGTAGCGCCGATTAAGCGATTTAGTTATCTACGGGTGTATTTCACCCGTATTTCTTCTTTCATTTTGCCAAAAATGTGATTTTGATAACACCCCTTGACAAAAATATAGTTCCAAGTGCAATGCATTTGATAAACGATATCGATAATTCTTCATTTGGTATTTGTGTCAATTATTAAAATGCGGATGCAACTGTTGCAATTACCAATAATTTTGCCGTGTAAAATGCTACGTTATATGATAAATTTGGTCGCGTACGAATATATACCACAGAGCGCCGGTAAAAATGAACCAGAAATTAATCGACATCTAAAAGTCGGGCGTTTATTTGAAATCTACAAGCATTTCTTGAATTTGTCGGATTGGTACAGACAACGTTACGGAGAAAACAGTAATGAATAATGGTCGGAACGTCGTCCATCTCTACATATTAAACACGAACCATGGGAATGAAGATAACGACTGGAAATTGCAGGATACAGTATAAACACCCGATATGACGGGTATGACTCATATCCGCGGATATGAATTTCGCAGCCTAAAATCGGCCACAGTTTAAGCATTATTTTTCTTATTAGAAAAACCTTTCATCGAGCTTATTGGCTAATATTGTCCATATTTATTATTTGAATTACGTAAATTTAATATTCATTGCATAATAAGTAGTAACAGCCTGGAGAATTCTACTCGTCCGCTCGCTATGACGAGTAAGATAAAAAAAAAATATATATAAAATAAATCAATTATTATTTAATTTACTGTAATTTAGTTTATAAATAAATAAAATTTAATAATTTAATTTATTTATTATTATTTTTATTATTATTTATAATTTATTATTATAATAAAAATAAATTAAAAAATAAATAAAATAAAATAATAAATAAATTTAATATAATTTAATTTATTTAATTTAATTTACTGTAGTTATAGTTGAAGTTGAAGAAAGCTAAAAAAAATCATAATATTCGGCACCGACCCTTCTGCACGAAGGAGCACGGACCGTAGTGAAACGTTCCGGAGATATATGGATAACCTTGAGCCTCAAAAGCAATCTGTATTCTGAATGCATCAGAAGTATTTATATTGAGTTTAGAAGATCATAATTATATTTTTACATAATGTGTGACAAGCATCGTAAACATTGATCATAGACTTTTCTGTTCTATAAGACCCATGTTTATAATGTGTGTAATGTGTTAGGAGACTTGGTACCAGGTTGTAAGCATTTAAGGATAATTACTCCAATTATAGAGAGTTAGTAGTTATAAAAAAGATAAAGTGGACTTATTTTATTGTATGTGTTACATAATGTTAATTATAACATAAGCTGAACGTATATAATTCTTGACAATTTTTTGTTTGTATTGTGTGTTTAAGCTTTTTCCCCAGCATTAATCTGTTAACATACAAGCATGCTGTTATTTTCACCCCTGGTATATAATAATGTCCCAAAATGAAGTAGTGGGACATATTGTGTTTGCTCCGTTTCTTATTCTTATTATTCTTTCTTCCGATTCTGATTCTTCCAATTGTTCTTCTTCCGTCATGAACTTGTCCAGAGCATTTCTCAGTAAGACTAAGTAATTGTCCGATCCTAATGAAACTTCATATGAATATTGCTTGATACATGCAGATGTACATCCCACTTTTTATTTTTTGAAAATCACCATAACTAAATGGTTGGCTATAATTGGTCGAAATTTAGATAGTGTTTGGCGAAGTTATATATCATTCGATTTTTTGCTGAAAATTGGTATCATGGGATATTTGAGTACTCCAAATCAATTGGTTTGTGTTTCGAAAGTACATATATTGGTTGATTTTGCTAAAAATTGGTATTACGGTATATTTTGGCACTCGGGACTAATTTATAGGTCTTTTTAAAGAATTGGTTGCCATAGTAACTGAGTGGTGGCTCTGATTGGTCGAAAATTTAGATATTTTTCGGCAAATTCAGATATTGTTCGATTTTGCCGAAAATTGGTATGTCGGGATATTTTGACACTCAGAATTGATTGGTATGTCTTTCGAAATGATTTGTTGGTATGGAAACTGAATGGTGAGATCTGATTGGTCAAAAATTTAGATATTCAAATTTGCTGAAAATTGGCATTTAGGGGTATTTGGGTATCCCAAACTCAGTCAAGTTGTTTTGAAATACTTGGTTGCCATGGTAATGGAGTAGTGTCCTCTGAATGGGTCACAATTTACATATTAGATTTTTCGGAAAATTTGGCCAGTAGGGATATATATGCAGTTGTTTTAAAAGTGCTTGTTGCCATGTAACCAAGTGCTCACTAATGGCCTGTTATTGGTTGAAATTTAGATATTATGCTCACCAATAACAGTTGTAAGTTTCGTTTAAGGGACATTCTGCAACATATTCTGTTACAATTAGATCTTGTCAACTGTATGATATTTAGATTCACATGGCATATATAATTTATCCAAACGTGGTTGTAGTGTATAGATGGATAGGTGATTGATGCACACCAAATACTGTTACAATCCACCAGTTAGTAGCAGAAATATGACCCTTTGTTGCTTTCAGATAGCCATATAGGAAATATGACTGTTAGAAGTCATATATTGGAACAGCTTGCTCAGATTTCATTTAAATGTGACGGGGTATTTACATGGATAGGTGCATGAGGCACAATATATGACGCCAACGTCGGCCAAATAATAATAGAGTAATGGCCCTTTACTAATTTCAAATATAAATTTAAGTAAACTTCAGGCAAATTGAACTATTAGAACTGCACTGTGTGCTACTGGTCATCAATTTATTTCTTTAAACAATATCTTTAACACTGACAGGATTTCCAGAAAAGTTCACAGCAATTATGTTCAGATGACCGGCCAATGTTAACAAACAGTTCCTTTAAACACCATTTTAGTTCAGGAAATAATGCTTTAGAGGTCATCTTACTATGTATCAATGGTACCAGTCCTTCCCTACCAAGCTTTTTCGTATTGTATAGTCACAATCGACATATATATGGTCCGAAACCTTCAGTACTGTCAGTACTTTGATTGTTCTATAGTTTCGTATTTAAACAGTAGACCTACAATCAAGCGACTCGTGTATAGTATCCGTCTGATCAGGGTGATCAGTATGATTCTATACATTCTGCCATGGCTTTTTGATTTTTTGTCATTTTGATAACAAATATAGTGGGGCTAGTTGGCAGCTCGTATTCCGGTGTTTTGTTTATCCTTTAGCCTGCTGCTGGTAGATGAGTGATTACTCATACAAACAGTTTCGATCCAGAAAAGACACCGAGTAACTCCATGTCTCATCTGGCGAGTAACTCCATGTCTCATCTGGCGCTGGCGAGTACCTCCATGTCTCATCTGGCGAGTAACTCCATGTATCATCTGGCGAGTAACTCTATGTCTCATCTGGCGAGTAACTACATGTCTCATCTGGCGAGTAACTCCATGTCTAACTCCATGTCCCATCTGGCGAGTAACTCCATGTCTCATCTGACGAGTAACTCTATGTCTCATCTGGCGAGTAACTCCATGTCTCATTTGGCGAGTAATTTTATGTCTCATCTGGCGAGTAACTCCATGTCTCATCTGACGAGTAACTCTATGTCTCATCTGGCGAGTAACTCCATGTCTCATCTGGCGAGTAACTCCATGTCTCATCTGGCGAGTAACTCCATGTCTGGGAGTAACTCCATGTCTCATCTGGCGAGTAACTCCATGTCTCATCTGGCGAGTAACTCTATGTCTCATCTGGCGAGTAACTCCATGTCTCATCTGGATCCTAACTGTTTGATACTCGGACCGTTTATTGAGAAATCAACTGGGACAAATGAAGTCGATGCCATTTTCTATCAATAACACTTTGCCCAGCAGGTCCAAAATTTAACTCCGGGATACGACAGAAATTATTACATGGTCTGACAAACGACTTCCAGTTGTTATCATCGTATGTTGGAAGTTACAATAGTTTTAGTCGTACGATCTTTAGTACAACGGGTCCCTAGTAGGTCTCTATACCCCTAGTAGGTCTCTATACCCCTAGTAATACCCCTAGTAGGTATCTATACCCCTAGTAGGTCTCTGTACAACTTTATCGCACTATTGGTCACTTGGTTCACATTTGCAAAACCTTGGATGCAGATGAGACGCCATGTAAATGGGAGTCTCGTAAGGACAAACGCTGTTTGACATACAGAGTCTCGTTAGGACAAACGCTGTTTGACATACAAACGCTGTTTGACATACAGAGTCTCGTTAGGACAAACGCTGTTTGACATACAGAGTCTCGTTAGGACAAACGCTGTTTGACATACAGAGTCTCGTTAGGACACACACTGTTTGACATTCAGAGTCTCCTTAGGACACACGCTGTTTGACATTCAGAGTCTCGTTAGGACACACGCTGTTTGACATTCAGAGTGTCCTTAGGACACACGCTGTTTGACATTCAGAGTCTCGTTAGGACACACGCTGTTTGACATTCAGAGTCTCCTTAGGACTCACGCTGTTTGACATTCAGAGTCTCGTTAGGACACACGCTGTTTGACATTCAGAGTCTCCTTAGGACACACGCTGTTTGACATTCAGAGTCTCGTTAGGACACACGCTGTTTGACATTGAGAGTCTCGTTAGGACACACGCTGTTTGACATTCAGTCAATGGTTTTCCAAAGCTTCGTCCAATCAGAAGTAGTCAAAATTGCACCATATTCAAATTTGAGCAGACATTTTTTTCAGAGCGGGATACGAGTGAAAGAGTGTTGCATTGCAAAATAACTTCAGTATCGGGGTCTGTGTGACTTGAAGGTACTGATAAATATAAATAAACTGATGGAAAATGGGCTGTAAGCATTATTTTAATGACATGAATGCATGTACATGTACAACATTTGGTGTTGGATAATTTATACGATACATGGACATAATATAACTTTAACCCGTTCCTCCATAAATACGCCTTCCTACGCCTTTACAAACAGAGAATACACAGCTTAGACGGCTCCTAGAGGGTCTAACAGAGAAGACACAGATTAGACGGTTCCTAGAGGGTCTAACAGAGAAGACACAGATTAGACGGCTCCTATAGGGTCTAACAGAGAAGACACAGATTAGACGGCTCCTATAGGGTCTAACAGATAAGACACAGATTAGACGGCTCCTATAGGGTCTAACAGAGAAGACACAATTTAGACGGCTCCTAGAGGGTCTAACAGAGAACACACATATTAGACGGCTCCTATAGGGTCTTAACAGAGAAGACACATATTAGACGGCTCCTAGAGGGTCTAACAGAGAAGACACAGATTAGACGGCTCCTATGGGTCTAACAGAGAAGACACAGATTAGACGGCTCCGATAGGGTCTAACAGAGAAGACACAGATTAGACGGTTCCTATAGGGTCTAACAGAGAAGACACAGATTAGACGGCTCCTAAAGGGTATTCTCTGTTTGCTCATGAATTAATATAGATACATGTATGAGACATAAATGCACCACGACAAATAGTGCAGTCCCAGATCAGACGCCGCCTTTTCAAGGCGGCGCCTGATCAGGGACTTCACTTTTTGTCTTAAATTCTATTTCTATATATGTGCTTTGTTCCTTTGAATTTTGCATTTATTTATTTCATTTCCTTATTTTACCGAATGATTTAACAAAATTGTTTTGCAGACGACAATTAGAAATTTGGCGCCGAAAGGGTTAAGTTCAAGGTGGATTTCCATTTCGTCCCATAACATCAGCCATGTAGCAAACGTTATGGATAAAGATAAGGCTCAACATGACTCGGCGTCTTATCTGGATCCAAACAGTTTGCAAATCAATAATCACATTATCTCTCATTGCACTCGACGATATGATCGCATTCCTGCAACTGTGGTGACGGAAACTGTTGTGAGTTGGTCAAAGTTTTGAACAGGTGTACTAATGGGGTTTACCTTTACAACTCTAAGCGGATGTCGTTTGCTATACAATGTCGTCTGCTGAATTTCTCTAAACAATATTTTCTTTTTATTGTTCCTAAATACGACCATGGGGTCAAACGGTTTCAATGCTGATGAGCCGTTTGGCCGAATGTCGTCTCATTCGGACCAAATGTATTTGCCATGTTTTCAACAGAATCCCCCATAGAGAAAACATAATTATTTCGTCTGATAGAGACGCCTGTTGGCGCCTTTGCAGAATAGACAAAGATCAGCAGTCTAATGCTGGGACCGTCTGTTCAGGGTCTGCTCTGTTTGCTTAACCTTTTACTCCATAAATGCGCCTTTCTACGCCTTTGCAAACGGAGTAGACCCAGGTCAGACATGTCCAGTAGGAAACGTCGGATCAAGGTCTGCTGTATACATATAGATATGACTCTACAGTTTCTGCCATGACTTTTCATATGCCGTTATAAAAATAATATTCACGACATGGTTATTTATTACATGACTATTCATCGAGTGCAGGGAATGTCTGATTCAATACTAATTGTAAAACAATTGATTCATTTGTTTTTGTAAAACAATACATGGAAACTAGTTACCTAATGTTCATCATTGGTGGAAGCTGTCATGCATATTAATCATATACAGTGTTGAGGTAGAACATTATCTACAGGGATAAAATTACATAAAATACTGATACGACAAAAGATAAACAATTACAGCGCGTGCCGGTTGAATTGATGATACAACGATGCTGTCAAAAATATAAAAGATATACTGAATTATTTCTGATAAATGCTCCCAGGGGCGTTACAATTTATAAGAGGAGCTTTTCACATTTTGTACACAGGTGTTGGTTTCCTACAGACTGAAAGCAATGCAAAAAACTCGTTGAGGAGTTTTCTGCATTGCTTTCGGTCTGCATTAAGCTATCACAAGTATTTTGGAAAAAACCCCCACTATATTTCTTTATTTAATGGTAATTTGATAGGGCTTTAGTTGTTTTATTTAATCGTTAGTTTCTTCCAAGAAATAAGTAGGCGTTTATTGGAGTGGGTGCGTTTATTAGAGCGGATGCGTTTATTAGAGTGTATGCGTTTATTATAGTAGATGCGTTTATTAGAGGCGATGCGTTTATTGGAGTAGGTGCGTTTATTAGAGTCGATGAGTTTATTCGGGAGAATACGGTATGAACGTCATGCAAAACATCTGATGCAATTCCGCACGACATTTATCATACATTAAGCTTTCAACTGTCTAACTGACCGACAAGGATACTTATTCGGTGTTCTGATTCGCGAGAAAATTAAGAGTACAAGATTTGTCCCATCCTTCTTTGGTTTGATCCTCTCTTTTTAGAAAGAAATCCTTATGACGTTTCAAATAGTGTAGAATCAAACAAGACGAATCGTTGTAAATACAGCCGGTGGTGATCAAGATCTACAGTAATTGTACTAAGATGCATCTGTGATACTTCATTAGTGTTGTTCTTCGTTAAGCCACCGCCTGCTATTATAGAACCCCATTAATTGGTCGCTATGGAGAGGACTGACTGTAGTTTGTCCTCGTACTGGCAAGCTGTGAAACCCTTGAATAACACCGCATCGATTGTACAACACTAGTCCGGGTTAACCCTATCTGCAAAATGCCAATCTAGCAAGGTAACGAAGCCACTCATTTAAGTATGATCACTGTACATTTTGAAATATTTCGCAAGTCTCGTTTAATATCATAGCGACTGTAAATTCCTAAGTTCGGTGCGTTTTTATAGAGAAAACATAGCTACGTCCCCCTATTGACTCCACAATGATCTCAATGCACCCCTTATCAAATAAGATATTAGTTGATATCCTATATCAGAGGTTCCTATCGGGCCTGGAATGAGGCAAAATGTCATAAACCTGCTATAAATCAGCTTCAGTGGAATACCAGAAGTATGGCACCCCGGGCATAACCTGATAAGCTATTAGTGCAGTTACTGGGACGATAGCCAATGTGGTCTGATACAAATTCTTCATCTGGGACAATAGCCAGAGCGGTCTGATTCAAAACGATCGCCAACTTCAACAAACATACCAGTACACGTGTCGTGTCCGACTGTACGATTTCGAAGCAAATGGTCCTCGGTTCGTTTTCAGACCGGACCTAATTAAAATAATAAAGGAATATTTGTCTTAACCCTTTACCGGATACAGACGTATTGTCACGTGTTTGCAAACAGAGTAGACCCAAATCAGATGGCCGTTTGGAACCGTCTGATCAGGGTCTGCTATGGTTGCCATCATATAATTTAGATCTGATTCCTTTATATACAGTAGAACTCCTCTAATGCGACCAGCAGGTGGTTGCTTAATACAGGATGAAAGTAATGCAGAAAGCTCCTATAGGAGCTTTTTGTATTACTTTCTTCCTGCAATAAGCTACCACCTGCCTCTAAGACCAATAATTATACCTTATTTTTGGTGGTTGCAATAGAGGGTTTTTACATTAGTGGCCATTATAAAAAGTTCGGTTAATTAACATTTATGATATCATTATTTCAGACGGATATTCCTGATGTAAAGGGTTATTTGTTTTAAATGCAGGTGGTAGCTGAATGCAAAACAGAAGAGCTTTTGCCCTGTATTAAACTTTAGCCTGCTGAGCAAATTGTTTTACAGAATGTTCCACCCACTGCATTCTTGAAATTCAAGCTATAACCAGTTTGTTTACCAAACTGCAACCAGGGTGTCAAACAGTTTAATCCTGGTGATAAGCGGTGCTACTTAGTGTCTCAGCTGAATCCAAACTGAACACATAGGTAATCATTTACCCACAAACAGGGGGCTAAAGGTTAAGCAAGTATCCACGATTAAGACTCATATGTTTAAGGTTTTATTCTGATTGTTTCGGGTTAAGTTTTGTCAGTTCAAGTTTGATTCGTCTTCTCAGGATTAGTATAATATGACTGAATGTTGGTTAATGCGTCTTATATGAATGTGTTTAACCCTTGGCCTCATGACTAGTCAATTAAGAATGCTATAATTAGCTAAATTTGTATAATGGCATTATGAAAAAGGGAATTTTTGATCATGACATTAACAGTAGAAATAGATCTGTATAATAAGCAAAGAGCATGCTCAGATCAAACGATTCCTTAAGGAGTATCGCTTAGGTCTACAGTTAGTGGTTGTACATGGTATGTCAGTGTGTATAACATTTGTTAGCATAGTCCCTGGTTATATACCATGTGTCAGTGCACTGTGTGTCAGTGTACATTGGTTATATTCCATATGTCAGTGCACTGTTTGTCAGTGTACCCTGTATATATACCATGTGTCAGTGTAACCTGATAACATACTGTTTCCAATGTACCCATGTCATATGCCAGGTGTCAGTGTAAACTGGGTTATATACCATGTGTCAGTGTAACATGGTTATTTACGCCATGTGTCAGTGTAACCTGATAAAAATACTATTTCCAATGTACCCATGTTATATGCCATATGTCAGTGTAAACTGGTTATATACCATGTGTCAGTGTAGGCCTGGTTAATAGTCCGGTGTAATCCGGGGGGGGGGGGGTTATATACAATGTGTCAGTGTAACCTGTTATTATACCATGTGTCAGTGTAACCTGTTATATACCAAGTGTCAGTATAACCTGGTTTATATATCATGTGTCAGTGTAACCAGTTGTAAACCATGTTTCAGTGTAACCAGTTATATATATCATATGCCAGTGAACTTATATACAATGTGTTAGTGTACCCAGTTATATACCACGTGTCAGTATACCTATTTATATACTATATGTCAGCGTAGCCTTGTTATATAACATGTGTCAGCGTAACCTGGTTATATACCACGTGCTAGTATACCAATTTATATACTATATGTCGTAGTAACCGGGCTATATATCATGTGTCAGTGTACCCAGTTATATACCATGTGTCAGAGTAATCTGTTTATCTACCACATGTCAGTATAACTTGGTTATATACCATATCTCAGTGCACCAATTTATATACCATGTGTCGGTGTACCCAGTTAAATGTAAATACCACGTGTCAGTATACCCTGCTATATACTATGTGTCAATGAACATATCGTTTGTAAGTGTATCCTAGATATATGCTATGTGTCAGTGTAACCTGGTAATAAACCATATGTCAGTGTACTTTTGTTATTTGTCGTTTGTCAGTGTAAACTGGTTATATACTATGTGTCAGTAAAACCTGATTATAAATCACATGTTATTGTACTCTGGTTATATACCATATGTCAATGTACCCAGTCATATACCGTATATCAGTGTACCCAGTTATATACAATGTTTCAGTGTAATCTGATGTATCAGTGTAATCTGTTATATATATACCATGTATCCTGGTTATACTGGTGACAGCCCAGTACAGGTTGAAAGTTGGAGAATTCAACGTAACTTTCTTTCAGCATTAAGCAAGCACCTGCTTTTAAAGACGACATTTGTATGCATTTAGACAGGTTCTACTAAACTGATTTTCAGGCGAACGATCTGGAATGACGTGATGGACGATCTAGAACGATTAGAAGAATGATCCGGACCGACGATACGAACGATCCGAAATGATGAGAAGAGCAGTGCGGAACGAAGAAAAGAACGATCAAGATAAATGAGAAAAACGATCACAAACGACGAGAAAAACGGTCTAAAACGACGAGAAGGACGATCCCGAACGACGAGAAGAATGATCCGGAATGGGAAAAACAGTGATCCCTAACGATGAGTGGAACGATCTGGAGAGAAATTGAGAACAAAGGGTACAGAACGAAGAAAAAACCCAATACAGAACGAATAGAAGAAGACCTGGAAGGGAAAGAAGAACGCTCTAGAACGAAGAGAAAAAGGCCCGGAATAGAAAGACGAACGCTGTAGTACGACCGTAATTACGAGAAATAGAGGATTTGTTGCGATTTGTCTTTTAAGATCACATGATCCTAAACGAGCCTTAGAAAATGATATCAAGCGAGCCTTTGGCGAGCTTAATAACATTTTCTTGGTGAGTTTAGGAACATGTTATCTTAAAAGACAACGAGCATCAGATACTTTTTCTCACATAACCAAATAGTGTAGATCTAGATCTATTTTCGCCCTTTTAATGACATAATTATAAACATCAGTTTCCCTCCAGTTTGACGTCATATATGAGGTATGACGTCATACATATTCTAAAGTGTTCTTACACGCGTTACTAATAAGAGAATCCTAACCCGTTGTTCTAACCCGGAGATAAGGGAAGTTATGTGAGAAAAAAACCCAGAAGGGCGAGAAGAACAGCCCAAAATGACGAGAAGAACGGTCCAAACCGACGCAATGATCAGTACCAACTGACGCGAAAAAGAGTCCAACCCACTGCATATCCTGGCCAATGCTTGGAAACGTATTGACCGAATCGTGAAACGGTCTGTGACGTCAAGACGAACGATCCTGACCGAAACAAAGAACGGACTAGACTGATGCGAGATACGGTCTTGACCGACGCGAGGAAACACCTCGACCCATGCGAAGAACCATCTTGACCGACGCGAGGAACCATCTCGGCCGACGCGAGGAACCACCTCGACCTATGCAAAGTACCATCTTGACCGACGCGAGGAACCATATCGTCCGACGCGAGGAACCATCTCGACAGATACGAAGTATCATATGTGGACCTGTGAAAATAATGGGCCGGACTGAAGTAAAGAAGTACATGTATAAGTATAAACTCGAATAACAGCTCCTACTCGCGCGTAGACTGGTCCACATTGATGCAATAAACCGACATGAAGAACAGGCCAGCTCAAAGAACAACGCGAAAATCGGCCAGAAACGACGTAAGTAACCATCCAGACTGACGCGAGGAGCCGTCTTATCAGGGTCTGTTCTGTTTTCGTATGGACTTATAATATATCTGAATGTAGTTTCTACCAGTATCAATTCATCCTGTATACATTATGCCATTATAAAAATTCAGCTAATAAATATTCATGATGTCATTCTTTCTTAAATGAATATTCCAGCAGATAAAGCGTTAAGGCTTTTTGTATTACTTTCGACATGCGTTAACCCGTTTCCTTCTATACTAATTTTAGACCCAACCTCTTTGAATAAATCTATCCAAAAGGAGTATTTACTAGACAAAAGAACAAATATAGAATTGTGTAGTTTTTAGTGTCTGTGTGATAACACAGACACTAATTCTACCGAACCTGCGACAGTAAATCAGCCGGGCCTCACAAAACGATTTACTCAAACTTTCAATGTAGTTCGGTATTTAGCTCAATTTATTACAAAAAGTACGAATGTGGACCGCGTTTTAAGACAAGCATTTACTGTATTGGATTATTTCTTCAACAAAAATGACCGGTGGTACTAAACAGAGACAACAAGTGTCAACTAGAGACAACTAACTTAAAAAGGCGTTTAAGGGCATTATTTATATATAAACAGCCAAATATAGTAATATTATACTGTAATAAATGAATAAAAATATTTAAATATTCGAAATATTGCCTTAGATAGCATTTAAAACCCGAATTATAGCAACGGAAAGACGCCGACACCGGTCGACCCAGAGTCAACAAAGCCAACTCGATAAATATCGGGTTACTGTGGTTAATATAGTAGGGTTATTCTCAATATTAGTTGGTAAAGTCATTCTAAATGTTTATAAGAATTTTTTTATGAAAAGATATGCGATGTAAACGTTTAAAATGGGATATTTTCCAACCGTGTTCTAAATTAGAAATTGTGTTGGCGTGAGATTTAGATAGTCATGACATTCGCACTTTCGCACATAGCTTGCCAACCCACTTTTTCACAAGTTGTTTCCCTACTATTTCTGATTGATTTTTGCTGGCGTATGCTATAAACGATTCAGTTAATCAGGTACTCTGCTTCAACGGAAAACTGCACATTTTAATTTTATGACAGAGTGCATCTTGATCAAACAGCTGCCTGATTTTGATCTACTCTGTTAGCATAGGCTAGTAATTTCAAAATGATAACAATGGTGTTAAATTAAACTTTATTCAGTCAGTAAGTGCATATTCATACATACACAATTTCGAGAAATAGTTAACCCTTTGCCTCATATAAATGTGTTGCAAACAGAGTAGACCCAAAACCGATCCATATCTAATCCACAGGTGTTATGTCTCAGCAACAACAACAACATCTGACCCATCCAAAAAATGAGAAAAAAAAATTCGCGAACACCCTTGCTCTATATAATAGGTATCCAACTCCGGCCGAAATCTGCTCAAAAATCGAAGGATTCATTCACTGCAATCGTCCTTGAAAGCTTATTTGACCTATTATTAGAAATCGCCACTCTTGATGAGCAGTCATCTATTTTTCACAGAATATTAACACACTTTTACAACGAGTCGCCAGTGACAACCAGCCTCTCTAGGACACAGGTTGACTCAGAGGTTCGAAATAGAAATACGCTATAATTCAAGTCGAAACACCATATAACTGCACTATAAGGCGTTTCCCCGGTCTGATAGCATGAATGGATATCGTGTATTCACAATTTTTCAAATAATAATCTTCTAAAAATTTCTAAATAATTGCGACGGCTATGGATATGGACCAGCAAAATTAACTGCCGTGTGTGTTTGTAATAAATCAACGAGTGTTAATTATTCCTTTCCCTTGCATACCGGTATATATTTGATTGAGTATTGAAATTAGAAAAATTAGAAAAAAGTCCGAGAATTGATCACAATTTAACTTCAGAACAATTCTTTGAACATTTCAAATCCCTCTTCTCTTCTGATGATATATTTTCTGACGATGATGTTGCACAGCAGCTCGAGACTGACCTACCGAAATCTATAAGCGTTGACGAACTAGATAAGAATTTTACAACTACAACTACAACTATTACATTTTATTCTCATTACATACAGGATGTAAAAATGAGAAATTAACACAATACAAAATAATAATAATACAGTATGGAGTGTATTACTTGGTTCCATGGGGAAGAATGAGGGTAATAAAATGTGTTTGCTAAAAGTAGGACATCCAGCAGAACTACTTGTGTGTATTAGGACTGCTAGTTGAACTATTTTTAGACAACTTTGCAAATTTGATTGTAATCGGATAAGCAAGTGAACGGACGATAGTCATAAATACGATCTAGCAATGACATATTCATCATACAAGTAGTACTTATTACATGTACACAAGAATTTCCATATATACAAGTACAATGATAAAATTAACCTCTATGCTGCTGGGAGAAATTGTCGTCTGCTTAAATATATGGGTTACATAACCCATTGTGGTTCCTTGAAATAGTTGCGGGGAATAGTTGCAGGTTTCTACATGTGAAGAAATTAATAAGGCAATACTTTCTCTTAAACGGAGAAAAAGCCCCGGCTATGATTTGTTATTGCCCGAGATATTTATTGAAAGCGTGGAAATACTGTCGCCTATATTATGCGATCTTTTTAACCATATGTTTGTAAATAGTTTATACCCAGAGATTATTTTGAGGAGTTTTGAGTATTATTTAAGAACATTGGCATAAGTTTTCAAAATTCAAAATTCGGGGGTCAAAAACGCAGGGTCCTCGTCCCGATTCCCGGGCGCACTAACTTGTGCACATGTACGACGTTAGTATGACTGATGCGTTCAATAAAAACGTAATCAAAATATGAATTTCTGGGTCTACACTGTCAACTCGGTGGCTGATCAGGGTCTTCATTGTATTCACTACATTCGTCTGAAAAAAAGAAGTGTTTTCCTTTGTCAGATCAAACCCCACATATCTTGATCAAAAGCCATATTGACGGTGAAATGACTGATCTGGGTCTACAGAGTGCTCAAATGGATCGGTGCTCAGACAGTAGTAGCTTATGTGCGATTATCACGACTTTGTAAATCACACGTCAACACATAATCAGCTATCGTGTGTACAGCGATCAAAATTAATGAACTATCTCACTTTACATGTTCTGATCAAAATGAAAACAACAGAATTAATCAAAATAATAACTTCTTTTGTCATTATAATATAATTCTCCACATTAACACTGTTAATAAGAGGTATATCCCTTGTTGACTTCAGTTGACTATACTCGGCGGAATATAGTTTGTGTAATTGGGGTGCAACAGGGGTTCAAAATGCAATCTAAGACATTATTTTGGATCCAAACTGATAATTTTCAATCTGTTACGGTACTCTATAATACTACTTTATCTGGCTGTTAATATATAAATAATACCCTAAAACGCCTTTTTAAGTTAGTTGTCTCTAGTTGACACTTGTTGTCTCTGTTTAGTACCACCCAAAATGACGAATATTGTTCAAATGAGGCGATATTTATTATATCGGGTTTTTTATGCACACTTATACACGAATTTATTCTTGATTAATTGGTCGCCGCCATTTTGAATATCACGTGACTTGTGAGCCATCAACAAAGGGATGTGCTAAAGAGTAACCAGTGAGGCGAGGAAGTTGCAAACATCCGATGAGGCGAGGGGCGGATCTGTCTTTGCCCCTCCCATAATTTAGGTGGATGACTGCCTAGGCAATATATCTTTGGTGCAAAGTTTGGATAATTAGCGAAAGGGACCCCCACATACACATACACACAAGTTTATCTTTAAACAAAACTTTGATAATCTGGCAAGCTCAATATATGTAAATCTAGTTATGTAAATATGTAATTCGCCTATTAACCCTGATCTTAAAGTATGTATATAGACCTACTAAAATATTTCATATTCATGAAATAAGAGCCTAACATCATGATTTTTTAAATAGAATTTTCAATTGATTTGTTTTTACTTTGACACAAACTGTAGAATTAGATGTATATCATGTCAAAATTAAACAGAGTAGATCCTGATCAGGTCTATTTCCTTACTTCAAACATTAGCAAATATATACCTTGATAAAATTATTTTGTCGCATTATTTATATAATATTTTCACCACTACAAAGAGAAGATTGAAAATGTGATAACATTTATATCAATCTTTTTTTTTTCTTCTATAAAGCTACTCATCATTTCACCTCAATTAGC
Organism: Azorinus chamasolen; assembly: GCA_963576725.1. Lineage (NCBI taxonomy): Eukaryota > Metazoa > Mollusca > Bivalvia > Cardiida > Solecurtidae > Azorinus > Azorinus chamasolen. The sequence goes on along the minus strand of OY755252.1, from coordinate 48,006,352 downwards.
CGTTAGTGAAATAATTGTTTATTTCAAACCTCAATACCTACCGAATAGTCATGGGCAAATAGTTAAAAAGAAATTGGAACGTAGAACATTTTAACCATTTTAGAAGTAAAGAAACAGATCTTTCAATTTCTATTTAAGAAATAATAAATTCATACCAGTGTTTTATCGTGCAATCGAACACTGGTAGGAGTTGAGATGCGTATTAATAAAATCACGAGGCCGATCGATAGGCCGAGGGATTTAATTATAAGCATATCAACGACTACCCGTGTTCGATTGCACGATAAAACACTGGTATAAATTTATTATTTCGATTCTAACACTTCAATTTTACTATAATTTGCACCGCCACAACGGCACTACGTTTCTGGTCGTACGAATATTCGAAGCCATATTACGTCACGTTAAGTTGTTACAGCGCGTGCGGTGTTTTATTGAGAATTCAAACATAGATACGTCCCTTCTTTGTTTATGTAGATGTGTGCGCGAGGTGTGTTAGAATAACAAACAGAGCATACCTTGATCATAGGAGCCGTCTGATCTGGGTCTACTCTGGTTGCTATTGCGTTGAAAACACATATATATGAGGGAAATGGTTAAGGTATGAGTTCATATGCTGAAGTCTTTTTGGCTGCAGCATGTAGAAAATTTCTCCATTTTTCATGTCAGGCCATAGTTTACGTTTTGTGCCTTTTCCCACGGAATGTAATTTCTATGTTTGTCTGCTTCTGTAGCCGGGTAGAGATTGTGGTGAATCAGTTGATAGGCTTTACTGTGTGGCTTGGTAGCTCAGTCGGTGGAGTATTGGCATGGTAACTAAGTCAGACGTCCTGGGTTCGAGTCCCAGTCGAGACACAACTTTTCACCGTGTTACACTTCTTATCCATTTTCGTTTTATGTTTTGCTTATGCATGTGCTGCATATTTGGTACCCATATAATTTTGTTGTTGACTATGTACATGGAAAAGTAGTAAAGTCAAGCAGGCAAAGCCACATGCAAGACGCAACCACCACCAAAACACCGATAGACAGCATGACACACACACACACACGCACACAACCACACACCCAAACGCACACACACACACACGAATGAACACAGAAAACACAAAAAGAGACACAAGAACATGTAATGTGTCTTAAGCTACAGTTGAATAATTTATGCTTTTTAATGCATTTTTAGTCTAGAATAAATCACCTTTAATAGACTATAGCTCTTTCAATTGAGTTATTCTTAAAAACAAATACCAATCTGTTTATTGTAGCTTAGTCAAGGGATGTAATTCATGCATCCTTCTGTATTGGATTTTGCATGAGCTGCCTCCCAATGATTGTCACCATGTATGAATGTGATAACTAACTATGCCTGCTTTATGATAAAACAGCTTTTATTTGGTGTTTGAAATGTGTATGCTTTTAAATGCATTTAGCCCCTCGTCTCAGTGGCTGTATGTAGTTATTAGCCCCTCGTCTCAGTGGATGTAAATTAGCCCCTCGTCTCAGTGGATGTAGTTATTAGCTCCTCCTCTGAGTGGATCTATGTAGTTTTTAGTTCCTCGCCTCAGTGTATGTATGTAGTTAATAGCCCCTCGTCTCAGTGGATCTATTTATTAGTTCCTCGTCTCAGTGGATGTATGTAGTTATTAGCCCCTCATCTCAGTGGATGTAAATTAGCCCCTCGTCTCAATGGATGTAGTTATTAGCTCCTCGTCTCAGTGGATCTATGTAGTTTTAGTTCCATGCATCAGTGTATGTATGTAATTAATAACTTCTCATCTCAGTGGATGCATTTATTAGTTCCTCGTTTCAGTGGATGTATGTAGTTATTTTAGCACCTCGCCTCAGTGGATGTACATGTATATAACACATGTCGTTAATAGCCCCTCGTCTCAGTGTATGTAAATTAGACCATTATCTTAGAGGATGTTTGTTCTTTTTAGCATCTCGCCTCAGTGGATGTATGTAGTTATTAACTCCTCGCCTCAGTGCATGTATGTAGTTAATAGCCCCTCGTCTCAGTGGATGTAAATTAGGGTTTACGGAGAAATCGCCTAGTGACGAAATCGCCTACAATTAGATATATAGTAAACCAATTGGAGAAATCGCCTAGAAAGCAATTATATAGTGTTTGTATTTCGCACCTATGGTACAGGACGGATAACATGACAGAACTTTAAAGAATGTTTGTAACAAGATTAAATTGTTATGTGGTATTATTTTCCATATCAAGATTGACCAAGATTGATCGATTAGTGTAGCCCCTGATCACTACATAGAATTAATTTGACAGAAGATATTTATATATAAGGAGCGATAATTATATTTATGCAGAAAGTAAGATTGTCATACGCACGGAACAGTTTATTGTATGAGTCTTATGTCTGGTCAGATGATCTGGATCCGATCAGTGTAACCCCTGATCACTACATAGACTTTGACAGAAAATGGTAAAAAGAGCGATAATGATATCAATAGTTATAGCAAATTTGCAGAGTGAAAATATCACGAGTCTTAATCACTGTAATATGATCTGGATCCAGTAAATGGATTAGCAATATTATTATAAAAACTGTCGGTTATCACAGTAGAAAATAAAATTATTATAATGGGACGTAATGGGATACGTCACTTCATAGGAAGTGAATAATTCCACAGACCACCGACAAGATTTATTTTGTTTTTTACCGACATTTTGTACTAACTAAAATTGCATTTCGAAAATGTATTGGATGCAGATCATCTAACAAGAAGTAAGACTCATATTATAACTTGTTTCGTGCGTATGACATTTTCACTTGCTGCTAATATTCGGTATATAATTATCAACCCCTGTAATATTGGGCTGTCAAATTCCAGATGGTGATCAGGGGCCGCACTGATCGTCCAATCTTGGTCATCTTGATTTGGAAAACAACAAAACAGGACAATTTATTCTTGTTACAAACACTCCGTATAGTTCTCTCATGTCATCACTACCTGCACCATAGGTGCGAAATACAATCACTATATAAATGCTTTCTAGGCGATTTCTCCAATTGGTTTACTATATATCTAATTGTAGGCGATTTCGTCACTAGGCGATTTCTCCAGCACCCGTAAATTAGCCCCTCGTCTCAGTGGATGTAGTTATTAGCTCCTCGTCTTAGTGGATGAATGCAGTGATTAGCCCCTCGTCTCAGTGGATGTAAATTAGCCCCTCGTCTCAGTGGATGTAGTTATTAGCTCCTCGTCTCAGTGGATATATGTAGTTTTTAGTTCCTCACATCAGTGTATGTATGTAGTTCATAAACTCTAGTCTCAGTGGATGGATCAATGTAGTTTTTAGCTCCTCGCCTCAGTGTATGTATGTAGATATTAGCTCCTCGTCTCAGTAGATGTATGTAGTTATAAGCTCCTCGCCTCAGTGGATGTATGTAATTATTAGCTCCTCGTCTCAATGGATGTATGTAGCTATTACCTCCTCGTCTCAGTGGATGTACATGTATGTAGTTATTAGCTCATCGCCTCAGTGGATGTTTGTAGTTATGAGCTCATCGCCTCAGTGGATGTATGTAGTTATTAGCCCCTCGTCTCAGTGGTTGTAAATTAGCCCCTCGTCTCAGTGGATGTAGTTATTAGCTCCTCCTCGCAGTGGATCTATGTAGTTTTCAGTTCCTCGCCTCAGTGTATGTATGTAGTTAATAGTCCCTTGTCTCAGTGGATGTATGTAGTTATTAGTCCCTCATCTCAGTGGATGTAAATTAGCCCCTCGTCTCAGTGGATGTAGTTATTAGCTCATCGTCTCAGTGGATCTATGTAGTTTTTAGTTCCTCACATCAGTGTATGTATGTAGTTAATAGCCCCTCGTCTCAGTGGATGTATTTATTAGTTCCTCGTCTCAGTGGGTGTATGTAGTGATTAGCACCTCGTCTCAGTGGATGTAAATTAGCCCCTCGTCTCAGTGGATGTAGTTATTAGCTCCTCCTCGCAGTGGATCTATGTAGTTTTCAGTTCCTCGCCTCAGTGTATGTATCTAGTTAATAATCCCTTGTCTCAGTGGCTGCATTTATTAGTTCCTCGTCTCAGTGGATGTATGTAGTTATTACCCCCTCATCTCAGTGGATGTAAATTAGCCCCTCGTCTCAGTGGATGTAGTTATTAGCTCATCGTCTCAGTGGATATATGTAGTTATTAGCTCCTCGCCTCAGTGTATGTATGTGGTTAATAGCCCCTCGTCTCAGTGGATGTATTTATTAGTTCCTCGTCTCAGTGGGTGTATGTAGTGATTAGCCCCTCGTCTCAGTGGATGTAAATTAGCCCCTCGTCTCAGTGGATGTAGTTATTAGCTCCTCGTCTCAGTGGATCTATGTAGTTTTTAGTTCCTCGCATCAGTGTATGTATGTAGTTAATAACCTCTCGTCTCAGTGGATGCATTTATTAGTTCCTCGTCTCAGTTGATACATGTATGTAGTTATTAGCCCCTCGTCTCAGTGGATGTAAATTAGCCCCTCGTCTTAGTGGATGTAGTTATTAGCTCCTCGTCTCAGTGGATCTATGTAGTTATTAAACTCCTGTCTCATTAGTTTTTTTTCCCTTTTTAACACCTCGTCTCAGTAGATGCATACACTTTTAAGTCCCTCGTCTCAGTGGATGTAATTCCTTTTTAGCCCCTCGCCTCAGTGGATGTAAATTAGCCCATCATCTTAGAGGATGTTTGTTCTTTTTAGCACCTCGCCTCAGTGGATGTACATGTATATACTTTAAGGGCTCTCGTCTCACTTTATATGATTCCTTATTAGCCCCTTGTCTCAGGGGATGTATTTATTAGTTCCTCGTCTCAGTGGATGTATTTATTAGTTACATACATACACTGAGGCGAGGAGCTAAACACTACAAAGATCCACTGAGACGATGTATGTCGTTAATAGCCCCTCTTCTCAGTGGATGTAAATTAGCCCATCGTCTTAAAGGATGTTTGTTCTTTTTAGCACATCGCCTCAGTGGATGTATATACTTTAAGGGCCCTCGTCTCACTAGATATGATTCCTTATTAGCCCCTTGTCTCAGTGGATGTATTTATTAGCTCCTCGTCTCAGTGGATGTATTTATTAGTCCACCTCGTCTCAGTGGATGTAAATTAGCCCATCATCTTAGAGGATGTTGGTTTTTTTAGCACCTCGCCTCTGTGGATGTAAATTAGCCCATCATCTTAGAGGATGTTTGTTCTTTTTAGCACCTCGCCTCAGTGGATGTACATGTATATACTACATGTCGTTAACAGCCTCTCGTCTCAGTGTATGTAAATTAGACCATTATCTTAGAGGATGTTTGTTCTTTTTAGCATCTCGCCTCAGTGGATGTATGTAGTTATTAACTCCTCGCCTCAGTGTATGTATGTAGTTAATAGCCCCTCGTCTCAGTGGATGTATTTATTAGTTCCTCGTCTCAGTGGATGTATGTAGTGATTAGCCCCTCGTCTCAGTGGATGTAAATTAGCCTCTCGTCTCAGTGGATGTAGTTATTAGCTCCTCGTCTCAGTGGATCTATGTAGTTTTTAGTTCCTCACATCAGTGTATGTATGTAGTTAATAAACTCTCATCTCAGTGGATGGATCTATGTAGTTTTTAGCTCCTCGCCTCAGTGTATGTATGTAGATATTAGCTGCTCGTTTCACTGGGTGTATGTAGTTATTAGCTCCTTGCCTCAGTGGATGTATGTAGCTATTTGCTCACCGCCTCAGTGGATGTATGTCTCGTATGAGATGTTTTTTGTTTAGCAACTACCCTCAGTAGATGTGTATATACTTTTAAGGCCTTCGCTTCAGTGGATGTAATTCATTTTAGCCCATCGTCTCAGTGGATGTATGTAGTTATAAGCTCCTCGCCTCAGTGGATGTATGTAATTATTAGCTCCTCGTCTCAGTGGATGTATGTAGCTATTACCTCCTCGTCTCAGTGGATGTACATGTATGTAGTTATTAGCTCCTCGCCTCAGTGGATGTTTGCAGTTATGAGCTAATCGCCTCAGTGGATGTATGTAGTTATTAGCCCCTCGTCTCAGTGGATGTAAACTAGCCCCTCGTCTCAGTGGATGTAGTTATTAGTTCCTCCTCGCAGTGGATCTATGTAGTTTTCAGTTCCTCGCCTCTGTGTATGTATGTAGTTAATAGTCCCTTGTCTCAGTGGATGCATTTATTAGTTCCTCGTCTCAGTGGATATATGTAGTTATTAGCTCCTCGCCTCAGTGTATGTATGTAGTTAATAGTCCCTTGTCTCAGTGGATGCATTTATTAGTTCCTCGTCTCAGTGGATGTATGTAGTTATTAGCCCCTCGTCTCAGTGGATCTAAATTAGCCCCTCGTCTCAGTGGATGTAGTTATTAGCTCCTCGTCTCAGTGGATATATGTAGTTATTAGCTCCTCGCGTCAGTGTATGTATGTAGTTAATAGCCCCTCGTCTCAGTGGATGTATTTATTAGTTCCTCGTCTCAGTGTATGTATGTAGTTATTAGCCCCTCGTCTCAGTTGATGTAAATTGGACCCTCGTCTTAGTGGATGTAGTTATTAGCTCCTCGTCTCAGTGGATCTATGTAGTTATTAAACTCCTGTTTTTCCCCTTTTTAACACCTCGTCTCAGTAGATGCATACACTTTTAAGTCCCTCGTCTCAGTGGATGTAATTCCTTTTTAACCCCTCGCCTCAGTGGATGTAAATTAGCCAATCATCTTAGAGGATGTTTGTTCTTTTTAGCACCTCGCCTCATTGGATGTACATGTATATATTTTAAGGGCTCTCGTCTCACTTTATATGATTCCTTATTAGCCCCTTGTCTCAGGGGATGTATTTATTAGTTCCTCGTCTCAGTGGATGTATTTATTAGTTACATACATACACTGAGGCGAGGAGCTAAAAACTACAAAAATCCACTGAGACGATGCACGTCGTTAATAGCCCCTCTTTTCATTGGATGTAAATTAGCCCATCGTCTTAGAGGATGTTTGTTCTTTTTAGCACATCGCCTCAGTGGATGTATATACTTTAATGGCCCTCGTCTCACTAGATATGATTCCTTATTAGCCCCTTGTCTCAGTGGATGTATTTATTAGCTCCTCGTCTCAGTGGATGTATGTAGTTATTAGCCCCTCGTCTCAGTTGATGTAAATTGGCCCCTCGTCTTAGTGGATGTAGTTATTAGCTCCTCGTCTCAGTGGATCTATGTAGTTATTAAACTCCTGTTTTTCCCCTTTTTAACACCTCGTCTCAGTAGATGCATACACTTTTAAGTCCCTCGTCTCAGTGGATGTAATTCCTTTTTAACCCCTCGCCTCAGTGGATGTAAATTAGCCAATCATCTTAGAGGATGTTTGTTCTTTTTAGCACCTCGCCTCAGTGGATGTACATGTATATATTTTAAGGGCTCTCGTCTCACTTTATATGATTCCTTATTAGCCCCTTGTCTCAGGGGATGTATTTATTAGTTCCTCGTCTCAGTGGATGTATTTATTAGTTACATACATACACTGAGGCGAGGAGCTAAAAACTACAAAAATCCACTGAGACGATGCACGTCGTTAATAGCCCCTCTTTTCATTGGATGTAAATTAGCCCATCGTCTTAGAGGATGTTTGTTCTTTTTAGCACATCGCCTCAGTGGATGTATATACTTTAATGGCCCTCGTCTCACTAGATATGATTCCTTATTAGCCCCTTGTCTCAGTGGATGTATTTATTAGCTCCTCGTCTCAGTGGATGTATGTAGTTATTAGCCCCTCGTCTCAGTGGATTTATGTAGTTATTAGCCCCTCGTCTCAGTGGATATAAATTAGCCCTTCGTCTTAGTGGATGTAGATATTAGCCCCTCTTCTCAGTGGATCTATGTAGTTATTAGCTCCTCGCCTCAGTGTATGTATGTATGTATGTATGTAGCTATTAGCTCCTCGTCTCAGTGGATGTATGGAATTATTAGCTCCTCGCCTCAGTGGATGTATGTATCTATTAGCTCATCGCCTCAGTTGATGTATGTCTCGTATGAGATGCTTTTGTTAAGCAACTACCCTCAGTAGATGTGTATATACTTTTAAGGCCTTCGCTACAGTGGATGTAATTCCTTTTTAGCCCCTCGTCTCAGTGTATGTATGTAGTTATTAGCTCCTCGCCTCAGTGGATGTATGTAGTTATTAGCTCCTCGTCTCAGTGGATGTATGTAGCTATTACCTCCTCGTCTCAGTGGATGTATGTAGTTATTAGCTCCTCACCTCAGTGAATGTTTGTAGTTATTAGTTCATCGTCTCAGTGGATGTATGTCTCGTATGAGTTTAGCATCTTCCCTCAGTAGATGTGTATATACTTTTAAGGCCTTCGCTTTAGTGGATGTAATTCCTTTTTAGCCTCTCGTCTCAGCAGATATATGTAGTTATTAGCCCCTCGTCTCAGTGGATGTAGTTATTAGCTCCCCGTCTCAGTGGATCTATGTAGTTTTTAGCTCCTCGCCTCAGTGTATGTATGTAATTATTAACCTCATGTCTTATTAGTTTTTTCCCTTTTAAACACCTCGTCTCAGTAGATGCATATACTTTTAAGCCCCTCGTCTCAGTGGATGTAAATTAGCCCATCATCTTAGAGGATATTTTTCTTTTTATCACCTCGCCTCAGTGGATATTTATACTTTTAGGGCCCTCGTCTCACTAGATATGGTTCCTTATTAGCCCCTCGTCTCAGTGGATGTATTCAGTTATTAGCCCCTCGTCTCAGTGGATGTAAATTAGCCCCTCGACTTAGAGGATGTTTGTACTTTTTAGCATATCGCCTTTGTGGATGTATGTACTTTTAAAGCCCTTGTCTTAGTGGATGCAATTCGTTTTCAGTCCCTCGTCTCAGTGGATATATGTAGTTATTAGCCCCTTGTCTCATTGAATGTAAATTAGCACCTTGTCTTAGAGGTTTTTTAGCACCTCGCCATAGTGGATGTATAAACTTTTAAGGCCCTTGTAACAGTAGATGTAATTCCTTTTTAGACTCTCGTCTCAGTGGGTGTAAATTAGCCCCTCGTCTTAGAGGATGTTTTTACATTTTAGCACATTTCCTCAGTGGATGTACGTATATGCTTTTAAGGCCCTCGTCACAGTGAGTGTAATTCATTTTTAGCTCCTCGCCTCAGTGGGTGTAAATTAGTCCCTCGTCTCAGTGGATGCATGTATTTATTAGCTCCTCACCTCAGCTGATGTATGTAGTTATTAGCCCCTTGTCTGTGATGCCTTATGCCCATATATAAAGAAAGACCATATTTGGTCATAAAACGTGTCTTTACCCCTTCTACAGCATACTCTTTTTATCTTTCTAGTTGTTATAACAAACGCTTATGTCACGTTTATACACTTATTCTGTTCTGTTCAATTTACTTAAACTGGCTAAATCGTCCATTTTGGAGCTCGGACAGACGCACGGACGACCAGAGAGACTTCAGAGTGCCCCGGTCTTGTAGGCAAATGTTTCTAGTCAACATATAAATACCCATAGGTATATTTAACCCTCTTACTGAGTCAATAATTGGGATACGGGTACTAAAATAACCCAAAATATTCATATTTAAATGGAATGTTTTGTTGGTACGGACGGATAAACGGACATGTAAGCGCCCTATTATACCAAATGATACGTATGTACAAAACCTATAATATGTGCAGCATTCAGCTTCTTAAGTTTTATAATAAAGGCTTAGGTCACGTTTATTCTACGTTCTATTCTGTTCATTTTAGCCCACCCCAAGCTAGTACTATCGTCCATTTTGGGGGCTCAGGCAGACGCACGGGCGATCAGGGAGACGTCAAACCGTTTGGCTCTTGTACTCTAAGGTCAGTAGTATACATACATGTATAAGTGAAAATATATATCCTAAGACCTCCAGCGGGCTCAAGAAACATGAAACATTCTTCCAAGGGGTTGCAAAAACACGAAAATATAGGCTTTCTAATGCAGCAAACAGTGCAGATTCTTATCAGAGTCGCCTCGGAGAGACACCGGTATGCAAATCAATGCAGCAAACAGTGCAGACCCTGATCAGAGCCACAAGCCTGTATATGTATCAATGAAGCAAACAGTGCAGACGCTGATCAGAGCCGCCTCGGAGAGGTGGCGGCAGGTTAATAAATGCAACAAACAGTCAGACCCTGATCAGAGCCTCGGATATCTGGATTGTATAATGCAAAAAAAAGAGAAATCTCTTTGTACTAAGATACTTTGTTTATGGTCTGGACAAAAACAGACGGCTGTAAGGTATAAAACTACACACATTATAGGGTGAAAAATGGAAATAATTCACTATTATGTTTCTTTATTCTTTTCATAGTTTTTTCCTTCATAACAAGGTCGAGGTTACTTGTCACGTCAATAAGTTGTATATCGGATATAGGAATATCAGACCACAGCTGTCAAAGTAGGTTCTGTATTGATACATAATTATATGGGACTTTTTTGTGAAGGAGGCATCATGGAATCTATGAATATTCGTTATATTGATTCAAAATATACAAAAATAGTATTTACTTTCCCCTTATCTCGACGTTTTCGGAGAAAAGCAAACATATCCACTGAGGCGAATGCCTGAGCACACGATACATCCATTGAGGCGAGTGACTGGACAACTTATATATCTACTGCAAGTTAAGCTGATATGTCGGGAAGCAAAGCAAAAATATATCCATTGAGTCACTGACGCGATGATCTAAACATATATCCACGAGGGGCTAATAAGTAGATGTATACACTGAGGCGATGGGCTAAAAAGTATAAACACTGGGGCGAGGTGCTAAAAAGTACAAACATCCAATGACACGAGGGGCTTATCTATAAGTACGCGTACATACATCCACTGAGACGAGGGGCTAAAAAAAGGACTTGCAGCCACTGAGAAGAGGGGCTAATAACTACATACATCCACTGAGACGAGGGGCTAAAAAGGACATGCATACATCCACTTAGACGATGGGCTAAAAAGTAATTACATCCAATGAGACGAGGGGCATGAAATTATATACATCCACGTACTGAGGCGACATGCTAAAAGTACAAACATCCACTGAGACGAGGGGCTAAAACGGACTTGTAATTACATCCACAGAGACGAGGGGATAAAAAGGAATTACATCCACTGAGGCGGGGTTCTAAAAAGTACAAACGTCCACTGAGACGAGGGGCTATTAGGTACACACATCCACTGAGACGAGGGGCTAAAACGGAGTTGCATCCACTGTGACGAGGTGCTTCGAAGTATATACATCCACTGAGAGACGGGCTATTAGTATGTACATTCACTGTGTCGAGGTGCTAAAAAGGGGCTAAAAAGTATATATATTCACTGAGGCGAAGTGCTAAAAAGTTAAATCATCTACTGAGACGAGGGGCTAATAAGTACATACATCCCCTAAGACGAGGGGCTAAAAAGAACTTCCATCCACTGAGACGAGGGGCTTAATTTTAAGCATATACATCCACTGAGGCGAGGTGCTAAAAAGTACAAACATCCACTGAGGCGAGGGGTTAATAAGTACATACAGCAACTGGGACGAGGGACTAAAAAGGAGTTACAAGAAGCTTTATTTTCAGCCGGGTTACAACAAATAACATTAGCTATACCAGAAGCTATGTGAAGACTATAGTAACATACAACAGGGCCGTACCCAGAAAATTTTGTCTGGGGGGGCCGAGATGGGGAGGGTACGGGAGGGGTGTCCCCTCCCGGTAGCCGAAAAATTTTTGGTATGCCGCATTGAATGGTGCAATTTCCTGCTATCTGGATCACTCTATTAATATATAATTTTATGTTATAATATAGGATATCGGTCCCTTTTACACCTGGGTTTCAGTGCATAGACTTAATACATGATGAATGATCACCAATGTTTCTATGTATGGACTTCGTACAAATCACCCTAACACAAAAGTTGTGATCAAGGCTAAAGTTTTTTGCCATTGACAGACAGACAGACAGACATGTGATCATCCTTTTTTCCATTGGCAGACGTGATCTTGGTTAAAGTTTTTTTGCCATTGACAGACAGACATGTGATCATGACTAAAGATTTTTGCCGTTGACAGACAGACAGACATTAAAGTTTTGCCTTTGACAATCAGACAGACATTTGATCATGATTAAACAAATATTGCTATGGACAGGCTCGGCATTATTCATCTCAGAACTAACATCTGCTTATGTCTTTATTTAAGGACATGCATGTTGATCTACCAAGATTGGCAAGAACACAATTAAAAGTAATAAAGAAAACAGTTGTTTTTTTAAATCATCTCCATTTATTTATTAAAATAAGAAACATAAGTATATCAGTTGTCTATATAAATATATTTACTTTTAAAAGAAAATGCCCATTCTTTTATTCATTGATCACAATGAAAATCCTTTTGAATTTTTAAAATTAATTGACTATTATTTTCAAGATTGGGTAAAGGAAGAAAAAAAGATTTTCTGTAAGTATAAATAACTGAAATGTAAATAGGCCTACATAGATTATTTTGGGTTTTTTTCTGAACATTACCAAATTATATAAAAAAAAAAAAAGCAGCAAAATATCCAAGTAAATGTACACTCAACTAACCACAGCATCACACTAGTTCTTTCTTCTAAATGTGAAAACAACCCTGATCAAAACTACAAACATTAAATGTAACAGTTTAACAAGAGGATCATGATGACCCTTAATCGCTCACCTGGTTATAACAGATTTATGTATACATGTACAATGAAAAAGATATTCCATTTTATCTTATTTTACAATAACAGTTTCAGGGTTTTTTTTATTTGGCTATATTCCCTATGGCAAAATGTGTGTTTTTCACCTATTTTTTAGGACAATTCCCAATCTCAATTTACAACCAAAAAAATCCAAGAAAAACGTTAACAAACTTGGTTGATTCAGTACAATCGGTCTGGGCAAAGACCTATGATAACACATGTGTTATCATAGGTCTTTGGTCTGGGGACGAATCATTCATACTTTTTTATCATTCGGAATTTTCGGAGTTATTCTTTCATCACTAGTTATTGATCAATACAGTAAAACGCTTATCGGTCGAAGTGCATTCTGCTTAGCGTCTTGATACGTCACCCCCGCCCCCTCGTTTTGCGACATTGTCTCCACGCTTGAGTAATTTACATGCCACATGTGGTATTTGTGGACTACATGATAGCAAATTGCATTTTGTCACGACTGGTTCCTGAACAATTTAATTGCTAAACTCAAGTATAGCGAAAACCGGAACCAACTCGTGATTACGTAATTCGGGTGTTCTCCGCTGGGGATTACCCAGATTGGTCCATACCAAAATAGGCCAAGCGTGTATCACAGCATGACATCGTGCTAAAGGTGGTCTGTCTGTGTAGAGAACTAACAGATAATCTCCAACAGGGAGGAAAATATCGGTCACTAAAAAAATTGCCATGGTAAAATTTCAAAACGGTAGGGAAAACTAAAAGGGCCCATTAATAAAAATGGTATCTTGGCAGCCAGCTGGGGGGGCCCGGGCCCCCGAGCCCCCCACCTGGGTACGTGCCTGTACAACAATAATACTTTATAACAAACAGCCTGTAAACATAGGATAAGTTTAGCATATTGAAACAATACATATAAGATATATAGAAATATTTAAAATCTCAAGTTTAATTTAAATAGTTCTGACCATTTAAGATTCTAAGAAGTTCCTGAAAAAGAAAGATCTAAGAAATAAATTATCTTTGAAATCATTAATGCCTGCATGTTAAGAGATCACATTTTCAATGGATAAAGGGAGACAATACTGACATAATAAAAAGGTGCCTTCACAGGTTTGCCTCCCTTAATCATATGATGTATAAAGAGAAAATAGATCAAGCTTGTATTCAAGCGCGGAATTATACAGTAAAGTAGCATCCACTGAGACGCTATATATCGATGTGCTTAAAAATATATACATCCACTGAGACGAGGGGCTAAAAAGTACAAACATCCACTGAGACGAGGGGCTTAAACGTATACATCCACTGAGGCGAGGAGCTAAAAGTACAAATATTGTTTACATTGTATTGTATCGTATCCACTGAAGAGAGGTGCTTAAAAGTACATACATCCAGACATTAGACTTAGATGATTTTAATAAATATGTGTTTCCGTTTTCCAACACAGACATGATAAAGGACTGTGCCAAAACTTCTTTTACATTTTACAGAGACGGCAAGCTTCATTTTGTAAATAGACTTGTTATTATTATTTATTTTTTTAGGTATCTGATGTTCCGGATATGTTTTTATGATATAGTATCATATCATTTTAATTGATCTTTTTAAGTTTTCTTAACAGATGTAGATTTTAAACATCGCGGAGTACTTTAGCTTGCTTTTGTTGATTATTCTTATTGCATTTTATACTCTCTTTTCAGACCGTGTTGGTATGTATTGGATCATTATTGCAATTTGCAGTGGTCCGATTTTATTTGTGTCATACTGTGATGTTATAAACATATGTGTTATATATGACATGCGATGTCATTTTTACCATCTCTTATATATAATTCTTTTATGGAAAGGCTATATATATATTATGCACTATTTGAAATGTTTATTGTATATGTTTTTATATACTGAAAGTGCATTGATGAGATGTAAATAAAGATTCTATCTATCATCCAAATACCTATTATCATAGGTCTTTGATACATCCACTGAGGCGAGGGGCGAAGAAGGGTCTGACAGACAGGACAGACAGACAGACAGACAGACAGACAAGCAGACTGTTAGAAAGACGTATATATTAATTGAAGTATAAATTTACGTGGAATGATAAGGGACAGGTATAAAGAGAATAAAAGGAAGGTGGAGACTGTCTTTTATGTCTAAAATGCAGACTACATGATCGAATCTGTTCCAATAGTTTTGGAAATATGTTCTATCTAATATATATCAGAAATGTGTTCTTTTCGCTTATTAGGTGAGCGTAATTAATTAGTTTTAAATGGACATTAAACGGATCTAAATTCTAAATGATAGTTTGATACTGAACAAAAGTTTTGGCAAAAGAAACCCAAAATACTATTGACTGTTGCACTTTTCCTCTTAACCAGAGACGTAATATAGGTCTCTGACTTAACATACAACAATATATGGTCCTTTTCGTTCTTTTAATTCAGATGTAACCACCAAAGCAAAATCCACTTAAACAGCTTGAAAAGAAGGCGGAGCAGTTTATTACGGGTTTATTACTCCGCCCCTCAGCCTACAGGATGCTCGCCTGACTGGATGTTCTTTAGCATATCCCATCAACAAAGCGAGTGTAGAATTGACTTTACACAGAATTTCTTTTACCAGACCCGCATTTTGGACGAGCTCGAATATCGTAAGTACATGAAGATACAATAGTATCTATTAATAGTTCTGCTATGACTTTCAAGAAGAAAATAATTATCTAACAGAATCACTCGTGACACGATTATCGGTGAATCCCCGAGTTAAAACAATGTCTGTCATGTAGATAAGAAGATTTGCAGCGCCTGAGCTATTTTATATTTTAGTTTTAACTCATTAACCCCACTAGAGACTTTAAATTAAACCCCTTCGGCTACATTCCTCCATAAATATGCCTTTCTACGTTTTTGCAAACCGATGATGGGAGTCGGGACGTTTCGGACCCAATCCGTTTCGGTCCTTAGTCGTTTCGGACCCAATCCGTTTCGGCCTTGTTGCTTGATAATGAGAAACGTTATTTTAGTCTATTTCGTGGATTCAACAAAATATTTCAATAAGAGTTTACAAAAACATTATATAATTACAAACTTAAGCAATTTGCAGTATTTGCAGCATTTTTTTAGCAAATATTAAACACTTTATTCTCATGGGTTTATTTGCTTCATATAAGGTAGAAACAGATGGGGCTTGTTGAGGAACAACTAAGTGCAATAGTACTACACAAACATTTCTGACATAATTATAGGAACTATTCAATCTGACTGGATATTGCGATCTTCGCTTTCTTTATTTCTTGTCAATTGTCAATTTTCTGAAACAAAGAACAGATTTTGCTTAAATAAAATTTGATGTCCATTGCTGATATATTCCACGTAATCCTTGGTCGTTTCGGCCCCAATTGTGGCCGAAACGACCAAGGCCAATACAACCAAGGCCGAAACAGATTGGGTCCGAAACGACCTGGGATCTCATCTGATCAGGGTCTGGTTTGATTGCTCATGAATGAAATAATATAAATAAGTATATGGCAAACAGTACAGATTCTGATGAGAGTAGTTAGTACATTTTGACCTCTCTGTCTCATCTGTTGTAGTGCCCCACTGACAGTTCAGCATAGCCCCTACCCTCATATAAACGCATTTTCACGCATTTGTAAACAAGGTAAACCCTTATCAGATGGCGCGGAGCCCTCCTATTTGAGCTGTCTGATCAGGGTCTGCTCCGTTTGTTTATGGTGTTATACAGATCAGATTCTATGTTCCTACAGTTATTGTTTAATCGATGATCAGTTATTTCCGATTATTGATCGAAAGTGCTCATTTAATAGATAATCGATTACAAAGTCAAATAATCGATTAATAGAAATAAAAAAATTATTATATTTTATCTAAAATAGCTATATTGTTTCTGATATAAAATGTATGAAAACACATTACTACATTAGTAATGTATGTATTTATCTTCAGATGTGCAATTAAAATCAAAAACATAAAATCTGTTGGTTTTTTATTGTCAATTTTAAGATTTTCGTTACTAAATTTATACTCAAAATTGAAATTTCTCATTTCGATTGTATAATCGATGATTAATTGAAGTGGTCTGTCTGATTATATCCGATGATCGATTAAGACAATCAGCCGATTATGAAACACTACCTACAGTTTCTGTCTATACCAAAATGTCATTTGTTAAAATGCAATTTTAAAAATTGATCTAATAATATCAATATGCCATTATTAATCCATAACCCTTTCTCTGTTGTGTACAATGTATTCATGTAAGAAATAATGATGTCATGAATATTAATAAGATTAGTTTTTATAATGGTATATGAACACATGAGATTCTGGCCGAGACAGAAGCTGTTGAATCAGATCTATATTGGTTGGGAGTTTTATTACACCATAAGTAAACGGAGCCGACCCTGATCAGACAGCTCCTATACTCTGTTTGCAGATGCGTGAAAATGTGTCTATATGAGGGAAAGGTTAAATTTAATTTTAAACAGAGAAAGGCTTAAATTATCGACATAGTGAAATCTGAAGAAGGATTGTACAAAGCCTTTCTATATTGTTGTTATCCTGGTAATATGCACTTGTGAAAAAAGGTGAATGATCTGTACAATTTTAAATGTAAAATGTTTTATAGTCATTTACTGATACATACTCCATTAACCCTTTCCCAGTTCTATGTTTATATCAAATTTCAATACCTACTGAATATTCATGAACAAAATAGTAATGAAATATGGAAGGTGGAACATTGTAGACATTTTGGAAAGTAAAGGAAAAGGTCTATTGAATTCGGTTAGCAATGAGAGAAGAACCTGATCTGGGTCTACTCTGTTTGCAAATGAATTTTATTTGAGAGAAAGGGTTAATGCCTTTGCAAACAGCATCTATCCATATCAGACAGTGTCTATAAGAGCTCTCTGATCAGGGTCTGCTTTGTTTGCTTATGAAATAATAAAGATTAGATGATTCTACAGTTTCTAGTATGATTAAAACAGAATTGTTCATAGTGCCATTATAAACATTCAGTTAATATCCAGTATAAATGTAATTATTACATTTGTTACTACATGTATAAATAGTATCATTTTAACACTCAAAATGGTCCAATATCAGTCGAAAGTGGAATTCTCCGAGCGGGCATGTACGGACCTAGCGACGGGCCAATAACTGATTCTTATTCTGCTCCAATGCTGCAAATGTTGTCGAAGTGCTCGTACATGTACCAATAAGCCCCAATTTCCAAACCACGATCCTCGCCGGATTTGATTCAGATTTATTCAAATGCACCGTGCACATACCAGTAAAGTGACATCTAGTCGCTAGTTCCATCGCCCATTGTTCGGATAGTGTAAAACCGTCAATTTGACGTCATCCAAATGATGTCAGGATAGCGCCATTCCCTCAGTTGAGTTTTTAACACCGTTTTCGTGCTGAGAAATACTGTCTGCTCTATATCTGATCTGCTAAAATGTTCATCAATGTTTTACAAATGTAATAAACAGGTTATTACACGGCTGGCTTGTACCGCGGCGTGATATTGGCCCTTAACTTGATATAGACCCTCAGGCTTAGGCCCTTAGGCCAATATCAAGGTGGTGGGACAATATCACGTTGAGGCCCTAGTCATCCCGTGTAATAACCTCTATTTATTATATTTGTTACTATAAATAGTAACATTTTTACGTTAAAAATGGTCCAATATAATTTGAAAAATGGAGTGGTGTTGTCTGAGCAGGCCAATACAGACCTAGCAACGGGGCCAATAACTGATTTTGTGCCAGCTGCCAAGATAACATTCTAAATCTATTGTCTATAGCAACAGAACCCCAATAAGCGATAAAAGGTCTAATTTTGCTATAATCATTATAAATGATGCAAATGTTGTCCAAGTGCTCATACACATACCGATTAGTCCCCAAATCCTGGCTTTTACAAAGACAATCCTGAATCCTCGCCCGATTCAATTCAGATTATTCACATGTCCGGTACACATACAGGTAAATAAAAAGTGCACACTTGCCGCTCTTTGCAATGCCCATTTTTAATAATAAAAAAACCCTGTCATTTTGACTTTATCCAACTGACGTCAGAATAGTCATTACCGTCTGATTCTTTCAATCCTTTGAGAAACTATTGCACCTGGTAGATCCCTTTTTATCCACAAATGTAATAAACAGGTTGTTACACAGGTGACTAGAACCGCAGAGTGATATAGTCCCTTACCTTGATATACCTGTAGTCCCTCGTGTTTAAGCCCTAGAGCCAATCTCAAGGTGACATGCCAATATCGCTGAGGCCCTAGTCACCTATGAAATAACCTCTACATGTATTTATTTGTTATATGAATATTTATGGTGTAGGGGGTTAAGAAATATATTTTAATCATAAAAAATAATTTTATTTGCAGGGGACAGTAATTTCAACAAGATTCCAAACAATCATGAACCTGACATACCAGTTTTCTAACAGAGCCCACATTGCTTTAATTGCCACAAAAACGGAGAATAATATTGCTTTATTGACAAAGAGCGAATCGATGAAACATTTTTATCAACATCCAGACAAGACTTCCCAATACTCATCTAAGTACATGTATGAAAAGCTTGATCAACTGGTGCTGACTTTGTGATATATGAATTATTAAAATCTACTGAACTACTTTAGATACAAGCAGCCAGTGTTTGCTGATCTCCAGATGGAACATTAAATGGTTAAAGATTGTGGTGGAACATTGAAAAGCTTTAGACTGTGTGACCTTGACAGCACAGTAGGTAGAGTGTTGGCATGGTAAGTCAAAGGCCCTGGGTTCAAGTCCCTTTCGAGTCACCACTTTTTCACATGTACCAGTTAATTGCAAAACAATTTGGTCAAAGACGGTATGATGGTGATTCTAAACGGAAAGTAGAATATATGTTAGACATGCTGAGAGAGATGGACAGTACTCTGAAGCTTGATGCTTTTCAACAACTTGGACATATCAAAAAGCAGTAAGGACTATCAGAAGCTATGCTGAAGTTTTGTAAAATGAGCAACAAAAATGAATGAACCTTCTGAACTACTTTGGACACAAGCAGCCAGTATTTGTTGGTCATCCCCCATTAAGATGATGCTCAGTTTGTTAAAAACCACAGTTGACATGTCATAGTGATCAAATTTTGAGCATAGCAGTTAAGTCTTTACTCCATAAATATTCATGTTAGAAATAATGACATCATGAATATTAATGAGTTGAGTTTTTGCAATGGCATTATTAAGACAGGCATTTTTGGCCGTAACAGAAACTGTAGAGCCAGATGTATATTATGTCATAAGCAAACAGAACATACCCTGATCAGACAACTCCTATAGGCATATAGCTACAGATAAGGGTGTGTTTCCAAATACTAATTTAATTGTCATTTCTCCACCAAACCCTACACTGTGACCACTTTATAGAATTGTCTCTTCGAGAAGATTTCTGAAGATAGGTCATAGTATAAGGTTTGGTGGAGAAATAAAGGAGTTATTCCTGAACATGTAATTGGTGCATCTTATCTGGAGCTCTGTATAGGAGCTATCTGGTGTGGGTCTACCCTGTTTGCAATGGTGTAGAATGGCCGGTATTTACCGCTCAACCCTGCGTATTTATGGAGTATTTAACACAGTATTCATGAGTGGTATACATGTACAAGGAAGAGGACTGACAACCAGATGGCAATATACATATATATAAGAGCTGAATATCTCTTTTAATCATTTTTGAATGTCCCTTTAACTAGTGTATCCCCTAGGGTCCAATGAAGGCACAGTAATTTTTGTTGAAAAGGGCATTGGTTTATAGACCCTGGTGCTTCACCAATCCTTGAATCTTGTTTTTAATGTATGATGCTATGTAATGTCAGTAAAATTTGGTAACCTTATCCTTTTAACATTTACACCCCTTTTAAGTCTTTACAAAAAGGGTACATCAGTATCATACAGCCCCTATGATAACTTATTGACTAAGGTCTACTCTGTTTGCTAATTAAAGTACTGTAGATCAGAATATACAATTCAGGCTGTGGCAGTGAAGTGCTTGATAATGTGGACCAGAATGAATTTTTCTTAACCCATTCCCTCATAGGCTATTTTTAGATCCAACCTCCTTGAATAAATCTACCGAAAAGGAGCATCAACTAGAGAAAAGAATTTTTTTAGAATTTTGTAATTCTGAAACCATTGTGATAAATTGTAAAATAGAGCATTAATTTTGTTCCCAAGGAGCAATTAATGCTCTATTTATCACAATACATGTAGTTTCCAAAAGTTACTTTAACAGAGGCGTAGAAAGGCGTATTTATGTAGGAAAGGGTTAAGTAAAACTTCAAATTGATCATAGTTTCTGATAAACATTGTATGTTTATGAACAAGGGATAACATGGATCATCATTGTATAACATAGTATGTCAATGTATATAGTGTATTTATATAAATATGTAACATGTTTAATGCAATAGTATATATAATTAGATTGAAAAGGAAGATATTTTAATTACTTAATGTCAAGACTAGTTTTGCTTCATCCTTAACCCATTCTCTCATGTTGATGCATTTTGATGCATGCATGTATGTTAAAGTCACTTTTTTAAACCATTGTGATAAATAGAGCAAAGGAGCAAATGCTCTATTTATCACAATGGTTTAAAATCTACTGTTTTTCTTGTAAGTGCTTCTTTTCAGTAGATTTGTTCATAGAGGTTGAATCGAAAATAACATATCAGGGAATGGGATAAAAGATTGTAACTAGATTGTAACTTAATTCTATTGAGTTGCTGCAACATCATTTTTCTAAAAAACTTGTTTGCTCTTTCTTCAGCACATGGTTTTGTTTCAATAATTTGCCTAACATACACTTAACCCTTTCCCGCATATTGACGACTTTTGACAACTTCGTAAAAGTCACTTTGTGAAACCATTATGATAAATAGAGCATTTGCTCCTTTAGGAGCAAATGCTGTATTTATCACAATGGTTTCAAACTACAAACTTCTAAAATTTTCCTTTTCTCTAGTTAATGATCCTTTTCGGTAGATTTATTCAAAGTAATCTAAAAATAGCCTATACGGTAAAGGGTTAAAAGATAAATCAGTTCCAACCTTTACTGTGTAACAACTTATCTAAGGATACACTATATGCAATGCAGGGCTGAGGAACTTCATTCCTACCAGTCATGCAAAACTAATATGAAAGCATGACACTTCAAATTCCCTTTAAATGCTTACTTCCTTATTCTGGGTCAGTCCCAATGGTGTGACCATAATTAGAATCCACTCAACAAAACGACACATATTAATGGACACACCATAGGATGTGGTTGAATGATAATGGAACGGTTTCAAAACTATTTTTGCAACTTCTGCTGTACTGTTAGCCTGACTTGATGAGTTTAGTTTTAGATTGTTCAAATTATGTCACCCGGACCAAACATGGCCCTGCCCAGGGCTTATCAGTATTTCATGAAAAATCTTTAAAAATCTTTTTTTCTGAAACCGTATGGACAAGACCTTTGATATTTGGTATGTAGCATCATCTAATGGTCCTCTACAAAGCTTGTTCAAATTATGACCCCCGGACCAAAAACGGCCCACCCCGGGACTTATCAGTTTTTCATAGGAAAATCTTTAAAAATCTTCTTCTCTGAAACCGTAAGTCCTAGATCTTTGATATTTGGTATGTAGCATCATCTAATAGTCCTCTAGAAAAAACCCAGGACCAAAAAATGGCCCCACACTGGGGCTTATCAGTTTTTCATAGGAAAACCTTTAAAAATCTTCTTCTGAAACTGTATGGCCTAGACCTTTGATATTTGGTATGTAGCATCATCTAATGGCCCTCTACAAATATTGTTCAAATTATGATCCCCTCACTTAAAATGGCCCCGCACCGGGGCATAATGTTTTTCATAGAAAAATATTTAAAATTCTTCTTCTCTGAAACCGTATGGCCTAGACCTTTGATATAGCATCATCTAATGGCCCTCTACAAAGATTGTTCAAATTTTGACCCCCGGACCAAAAATGGTCCGCCCTGGGGCTTTTCAGTTTTTCATAGGAAAATCTTTAAAAATCTTCTGATGAAATCTTAAGGCCTTGATATTTGGTATGTAGCATCATCTAATAGTCCTCTACAAAGATTGTTCAAATTATGATTCCTGGACTAAAACTGGCCCTGCCCCGAGCTTATCAGTTTTTCATAGGAAAATCTTTAAAAATCTTCTACTCTAAAACTGTAAGGCCTATACCTTTGATATTTGGTATGTAGCATATTCTATTGATTTTCTACCAAGATTGTTCAAATTGTGACCCCAGGGCCAAAAATGGCCCCACCCCATGGCTCATCAGTTTTAAGCTCACCAAAGCACAAAGTGCTCAGGGTAGCTTTTGTGATTGCCTGATGTCCGTCGACGTGCGTTGTCCGTCATCAGTCGTCAACAATTTGAACCTTTGAAAATCTTCTCCTCTGAAACCAGAAGGTTCTCAGCTTTCATATTTGGCACATAGTATCATGTTCAGGTCCTCTACAAGTTATATAAATTATGGCCCTGGGGTCAAAATTGGCCCCGCCCCAGGGGTGGGCAGTTTTCAGTAGAAACAAATAGTGAAATCTTTGAAAATCTTCATCTCTGAAACTGGAAGGCTCTCAGCTTTCATATTTGGCACATAGCATCATGTTCAGATCCTCTACAAAAGTTATATAAATTATTGCCCGCTGACAAAATTGGCCCCGCCCCAGGGGTGGGCAGATTCAATAGAAACAAATAGTGAAATCTTTGAAAATCTTCTTTTCTGAAACTGGAAGGCTCCCAGCTTTCATATTTGACACATATCGTCATATTCAGGTCCTCTACAAAAGGGATATAAATTATGGCCCTGGGGTCAAAATTGGCCCCGCCCCAGGGGTGGGCAGTTTTCAGTAGAAACAAATAGTGAAATATTTGAAAATCTTCATCTCTGAAACTGGAAGGCTCTCAGCTTTCATATTTGGCACACAGCATCATGCTCAGGCCCTCTAAAAAGTTATATAAATTATGGCACTGGGGTCAAGATTGCCCCCCCCCCCCCCCAGCGGTGGGCAGTTTTCAATAGAAACAAAGAGTGAAAACTTTGAAAATCTTCTCCTCTGAAACTGGAAAGCTCTCAGCTTTCATATTTGTTACAGAGCATCATGTTCAGGTCCTCTACAAAAGTTATATAAATATTGGCCCTGGGGTGAAATTTGGCCCGCCCTAGGGGTGTCTTGTTTTCAATAGAAACATATAGTAAAACTTTGAAAATCTTCTCCTCTGAAACCAGAAGGTTTTCAGCTTTCATATTTTGCACATAGTATCATGTTCAGGTCCTCTACAAAAGTTATATAAATTATGGCCCTGGGGTCAAAATTGGCACCGCCCCAGGGGTGGGCAGTTTTCAGTAGAAACAAATAGTGAAATCTTTGAAAATCTTCATCTCTGAAACTGGAAGGCTCTCAGCTTTCATATTTGGCACATAGCATCATGTTCAGATCCTCTACAAAAGTTATATAAATTATTGCCCGCTGACAAAATTGGCCCCGCCCCAGGGGTGGGCAGATTCAATAGAAACAAATAGTGAAATCTTTGAAAATCTTCTTTTTTCTGAAACTGGAAGGCTCCCAGCTTTCATATTTGACACATATCGTCATATTCAGGTCCTCTACAAAAGGGATATAAATTATGGCCCTGGGGTCAAAATTGGCCCCGCCCCAGGGGTGGGCAGTTTTCAGTAGAAACAAATAGTGAAATATTTGAAAATCTTCATCTCTGAAACTGGAAGGCTCTCAGCTTTCATATTTGGCACACAGCATCATGCTCAGGCCCTCTAAAAAGTTATATAAATTATGGCACTGGGGTCAAGATTGCCCCCCCCCCCCAGCGGTGGGCAGTTTTCAATAGAAACAAAGAGTGAAAACTTTGAAAATCTTCTCCTCTGAAACTGGAAAGCTCTCAGCTTTCATATTTGTTACAGAGCATCATGTTCAGGTCCTCTACAAAAGTTATATAAATATTGGCCCTGGGGTGAAATTTGGCCCGCCCTAGGGGTGTCTTGTTTTCAATAGAAACATATAGTAAAACTTTGAAAATCTTCTCCTCTGAAACCAGAAGGTTTTCAGCTTTCATATTTTGCACATAGTATCATGTTCAGGTCCTCTACAAAAGTTATATAAATTATGGCCCTGGGGTCAAAATTGGCACCGCCCCAGGGGTGGGCAGTTTTCAGTAGAAACAAATAGTGAAATCTTTGAAAATCTTCATCTCTGAAACTTGAAGGCTCTCAGCTTTCATATTTTGAGATATTATCATCTTCAGGTCCTCTACAAAAGTTATATAAATTATGGCCCTGGGGTCAAAATTGGCCCCGCCCCAGCGGTGGGCAGTTTTCAATAGAAACAAAGAGTGAAAACTTTGAAAATATTCTCCTCTGAAACTGGAAAGCTCCCAGCTTTCATATTTGTCACAGAGCATCATGTTCAGGTACTCTACAAAATTTATATAAATTATGGACCTGGGGTCAAATTTGGCACCGCCCCAGGGGTGGGTGAGCAGTTTTCAGTAGAAACAAATAGTGAAATCTTTAAAAATCTTCTTCTCTGAAACTGGAAAGCTCTCAGCTTTCATATTTGGCACATAGCATCATGTTCAGGTCCTATACAAAAGTTATATAAATTATGGTCCCTGGTATCAAAATTGGCCCCGCACCAGAGTTGGGCAGTTTCAATAGAAACAAATAGTGAAATCTTTGAAAATCTTCTTCTCTGAAACTGGAAAGCTCTCAGCTTTCATATTTGGCACATAGTATCATGTTCAGGTCCTCTACAAAAGTTATATAAATTATGGCCCTGGGGTCAAAATTGGCAGTTTTCAGTAGAAACAAATAGTGAAATCTTTGAAAATCTTCTCCTCTGATTGTCTGGTGAGCGCTTCAGGGCCATTCTGGCCCTCTTGTTTATTGGTAAGTCTATAAAAATCTTCTACTCCGAAACTGTAAGGCCTAGAAAATTGGTATGTAGTATCAACTAATGGTTTCTACTAAGATTGTTCAAATTATGAGACCTGGACCAAAATGGCCCCGCTAGTGCTTCTGTGAAATCTCCTTCTGTGAAATATGAAGCATCACCTAATGTTCCTTTATTGTTCAAATTGTAACATCCAGGCCTAAAATTTTGGCCCTTGGTTTCATTTTCGCCCGAATCTGAAGCCGACTAATTTTTACATAGAAATACAGTGTATGCATAAGTGTATATAAACCAGGTGAGCGATTTAGGACCATCATGGTTCTCTTGTTCCAAATTGTGAAACCCTGCAATGTCTTAAAGGGGATGTCCCTACATTTGATGCGTTTCAAAAACACTTAAAATATACAAAACTCATTTGTTTACATGCTGAAAAGTAGTATATTGTATATTCCGAGAAAGCTATTACGTAAACAATGGAGGGATCGGGTGATCATCGGCAAAACGCGGAAAAACTTAACGGAAAAGGCCGATAATATTGTCTTGTAGAACAAAAATGATCAGTATTCATGAAATCGGTTTATTTGTATTACAGGGGCATTTTTCGAAATAAGTTCAAATTGGGAACCTTCATAATAATGATAGAGCATAACAAATACCAAGTGTTATGCTATTCTTGAAAATATGCGATCATTGTAGGGACTTCCACTTTAAAGTTGAAAACTATAGCATATCTGAACATTATAATTGAAATATGGTTTGCCTGTCAATGTTTCTGTATCATATGTAGTGTAGCTATTTAGTTTAGATGTAAGAGTTACTATTCATGATTCCATTTAATGTTTCAATAACCTTTATTGAACAGCCACTTGTTTTTAACCATGATGACCTATGATTACAGTGACAGCCTAATGCAACGGAAAAGGTTGTCAATTTGCATTCAAGTTCTACCTATCATAAGGAATTGTCAATTAACATCTGAATGGCTGTTCAACAGAGGTTTTACAAAAATCGGGTAAAAGTGGAAATACAACCATGTTTCGATTTAACATTTGATTACATTTTTTATTACATTCAAACAGATGCTTTACTTGCAATATATGTTTATTTGCTGTTTTGTACTTTTTCTTGCCATTGTCTACAATAAAATTTCCATCAGGAATATATTTACATGTACTCTTTGTTTTCCTCCCATTTCAAAATCTATGAACAATTTCAGATGATCTGAAGTTGTTCAAAAGATCTGAGTATACCATTATAGCATGTAAAACAATACAAACATTCTTGATTATCTACTTGTAATGTTTGTTAGATTCCAATATTTAACTAATTCCAAACTTATTTTTGTATATATTTACATCAATATATTTATATAATGTTTTTCGGAAGATCAATATTTCTTGACACTGATCGACTTATGCCTTGAATGTGTTGTACTTCAGATTTGGAAATTGCGTTTGAAATATTTACATAAATCATGCAAAACACCAACTACCTTCAGATAAGATTTCAACATCTGGGAACATAAAAAATAACTCGCAAACAAACCACCCAAATACAGTAGTACCTCTCTAGATCGAACAGAAAATAAACATAACAGGTGGCTGCTTGATGCAGGCTGACAACGATACGGAAATTTTCAGCATACAGCAGTCGTTAACGCCCATCCTTAATGTTTATTTTTGTCCGGTTTAGAGAGGTTCTACTGTATTCAACACTTTTTCTTTCCAAAAACACAGACACTTTCAGTACTATCAGTACTTTGATTAGACAATTGTGATAAATAAAGCATTTGCTCATGTGGAGCAAATGCTCTATTTATCACAACGGTTTAAAATGACTTTTACAGAGGCGCCAAAAGGCGTCAGTAGGAGGAAATGAGTTAAGCAATCAGGTGGTTTTAAAACGATTTACTGTTTGACTGTATTCATACTGTTGACTACAAGACAGTGTACATGACTATTGTATATACAGATCAGCTGATGCCTACATACCTTTTCACGGTGTGGATCTTCATATGTCGCCACTGATGAACAACAGTCCTGCGTCAAAGGCTACCAGATCAGAATAGCCGATGTAACTCTTAGCACAATGTTATGATTATGACCAGGGTCTACACTGCTTGAAACAGTCCAGATAGTTGCAGCTCGTCAGACAATAATGTATCAGTGATCAGTATTCTATAAGCAAACAGGGCAGACCCTGATCAGACGGCTGTTATAGGAGCCGTTTGATCTGGGTCTACTCTGTTTGCAAAGACGCAGATAGGCATATTTATGGAGTAAAGGGTGAACAATATGCATGAACAGAGTCTTATTATACAGCGTTGGAATTGGGACTGAGTTCGAAATCGATAAATACTTGACTGAGGTATACCTCCTGAGTCTAACCTCCGAACTTTTCCATCTACGGTTTAAACTAGACAATAGTTGTAAGTGAGTCGCATGTGTCCCATCAATAGAGGATGTCAAGGGCATTTTGGCTCTATGTGTCCCTTTTTGCGACATAGAGAAAATGAGCCATTGCTTTATTTATTCTATACGTATGGACATTACAATGACAGGGGAGGTCACTCAGTGATCTAGGTACTTCGTATAGCAGAGGTATTGGCCCTTTGAATGGGTGTGAATGCGCGAAATTGCGTAATTCTTAACAATCCAACCTCCAATACATTGTATACCGCATTGCTCCTATATATGGTGCGCTATATTGCTCCTATACCTAGTACACTGGATTGCTCCTAAATATAGTGCATTGCATTGCTCCTAACCATAATGCACTGGTTTGCTAAATATAGTGCATTGCATTGCTCCTATACCTAGTACACTGGGTTGCTCCTAAATATAGTGCATTGCATTGCTCCTAACCATAATTCACTGGCTTGCTAAATATAGTGCACAGCATTGCTCCTAACCATAATGCACTGGATTGCCTGCTAAATATAGTGCATTGCATTGCTCGTAACCATAATGCACTGGATCGCTCCTATTATAGTGCACAACATTACTCATAACCATTGTGCATCAATTTCATATATAAATAATACTCAACACTGTTCCTATATAAAGTACAATGTATAAATCCTATATATAATGCATTGGACTGCTCCTATACATAGAAAACTGCATTATCCTATACATTGTACATTGCATTGCTCCTATACATAGTACACTGCATTACTCCTTTACATTTTGCACTGCATTAGTCCTATATACAGTGCACTGCATTACTCCTTTATATTTTGCACTGCATTAGTCCTATATATAGTGCACTGCATTACTCCTATACATAGTACGCTGCATTGCTTCTATATATAAAACACTACATTGCTCTTATACACATTACACTGCATTACTCCCATAGATAGTGCACTACATTTCAACTATACATAGTACAATGCATTACTCTTATATATATAGTACGCTGCATTACTCGTATATTTAGTGCACTGCATTATTCCTTTAATTTTTGCACTGCATTAGTCCTATATATAGTGCACTGCATTACTCCTATACATAGTACTCTGCATTGCTTCTATATATAAAACACATTGCTCTTATACACAGTACACTGCATTACTCCTATACATAGTACACTGCAATACTCCTATATATAGTACACAACATTGCTCCTATGCATAGTACACTGCGTTGCTCCTATACATAGTACACTGCATTGCTCCTATATGTAGTACACTGCACTACGCCTATACATAGTGCACTGCATTACTCCTATACATAGTGTACTGCATTACTCCTATACATAGTACATTACATTGTTGATCATTACCTTTATATAGTACATTGCATTGCTATACATTGTACACTGCATTACTCCTATACATAGTACGCTGCATTACTCCAAAACATAGTGCACTGCATTATGCCCTACACATATTACACTGCATTGCTCTTATATAGAGTACGCTACATTACTACTATATATAGTGCACTGCATACACTTATGCATAATACAGTGCATTGCTCCTAAATATAGTACACTGCCTTGCTCCTATACATAGTGCACTGTATTACTTCTATACACAGTAACCGCATTACTCCAATACATAGTACACTGCCTTGCTGCTATATATAGTACACTACATTGCTACTATATATATTACACTGCATTACTCCTCTACATAGTACAGTGCATTGCTCATAAAACATAGTACATTGTAACAATACTACATATAGTGCACTGCATTACTCTTATACCAAGTACACCGCATGATTCCTAAACATAGTACATTGTATTGCTCCTATACATAGTACACGGCATAACTCCTATATATAGTGCACTGCATTGCTCATATACATAGAACACTGCATTACTCCTATACACAGAACACTGGATTGCTCCTATATATAGTACACTGCATTGCTCCTATACATAGTGCACTGCATTACTCCTATATATAGCACACTGCATTACTCCTATACATAGTGCACTGCATTACTCCTATACATAGTACATTACATTGTTGATAATTACCTTTATATAGTACATTGCATTGCTATACATTGTACACTGCATTACTCCTATACATAGTACACTGCATTACTCCAAAACATAGTGCACTACATTGCTCCTATATATAGTACACTGCATTGCTCATATACATAGTGCACTGGATTACTCCTATATATAGCACAATGCATTACTCCTATACATAGTGCACTGCATTACTCCTATACATAGTACATTACATTGTTGATCATTACCTTTATATAGTACATTGCATTGCTATACATTGTACACTTTATTACTCCTATACATAGTACATTACATTACTCCTATACATAATTCACTGCATTACTCCTATACATAGCACACTGCATTACACCTATACATAGTAACCTGCATTACTCCTATACATAGTACACTGAATTACTCCTATACATAGTGCATCGTACTACTCATATACATAATACACTGCATTACTCCTATACATAGTACACTGCATTACGCCTATATACAGCACGCCGCATTACTCCAATACATAGTACACTGCATTACTCATATACATGTACACTACCCTACTCCTATACATAATGCACTGCATTACTCCTATACATAGTACACTGCATTACTCCTATACATAGTACACTGCATTACTCCTATACATAGTACACTGCATTACTCTTATATATAGTACACTGCATTACTCCTATACATAGTACACTGCATTACTCATATACATAGTGTTACTCTTATACATAGTGCACTGCATTACTCCTATATATAGCACACTGTATTACTCTTATATATAGCACACTGCATTACTCCTATACATAGTACATTGCATTACTCATATACATAGCACACTGCATTACTCCTATACATAGTACATTGCATTACTCATATACATAGCACACTGCATTACTCCTATACATAGCACACTTCATTACTCTTATACATAGCACACTGCATTGCTCATATACATAGTGTACTGCATTACTCCTATATATAGTTAACTGCATTGTTCCTATATATATATATATTACACTTCATTTCTCCTATATATAGTACATTGTATTACTTCTATTTATAGTATCACATGACTCCTATATATAGGGCACTGTATTGCTCCAATACATAGTTCACTGCATTACTCCTATATATGGTACACTGCATTGATCCTGTACACAGTACACTTCATTGCTCCAATACATAATATCCCGTTTGCTTCTGTACGGTATACACTACGTTGATTCTATATACTTATAGGACATTCTTTTTATCATTACACTAATTCAGTGAATTGCTTTGCTCCAATGTATTGAATGCTGCATTAATCCTGTATATATTATACTACATTGGTCTTATATATATATGGTGCACGACTTGCTCCTATATATAGTACACGGCATTGTTGATCATTACATTTATCGGCACGAGTGCACGAAGCTCTCGCGACATATGGAACGCTTTCGGTGGAATTTAACTGGTAGGAGGGCTGATTTATTAAGAATTTTGAGAATATTGTTAAAATGTAATTTTTTATAAGTGTAATAATAGTATGCATGGCAACAATACAATTTTATATAGTTGGTAAAATGTCGACAGTTTTTAATCGCTGTTGAATTGTTTGTATTTTGAAAATAAAAATATTATAAAATGATTACTCCTAATGTGTCCTATGGTCAGGACTAATAAAAACTTTAGTACTGCTCCGGAATGATTATCAACGTAACAGCCGATGTACGATGACTAAAACGTTGCGGAAGATAAATGCAAATTCCAATGTATTTCATTTTGGTTTAATGCTGATTTAAAGCTAGTTTTAAGAAATAACGTATATTTGTGTTTTTAATGTTTGGCCCACTTAAGAGCAAAAATCCTACATATCACGATGAATAAATAAATGTTTATTATCGACTTGAAGTCAGTCACGATATCGATGTCATTTCAACGGAACCGACAACAAATATTTTGCTCAGTTTCGAAACAGAAATAAATAAATTTAATGCCAATTGTTGTTGAATACTTCGTGCATTATGTTTCTAACCAAACTGTGATCGGATTGTCCTTGATAAATTGACTTGCTGCTTTAAATGACCATAAGTGATCATTATGGTATACAACATTGAATAGAACGTTAGTCAGTTCAACGACTGGTAGAACATTAACCTAAAAATAGAACAGAACTCAAAGTACTGAAGGTGCTCTTCCGGGGCTCGTTTATTCTAAACAGATTGGATTGTGCTTAAGGTTTTATTGAATTAATCCTTTCCCTGTTGAATATTCACGTAAGAAATAGTGACAACATGAATAGTTATTAGCTGAATTTTTTTTTATAATGACAGGGTTATTTTGGTACTGGTAGAAACTAGAGTCGAGTCTATGATAATTTCATAAGCAAATAGAGAAGACCTTGATCAGATGTACGACTATTCAAGGAGCTGATTTATCTGGGTCTACTACATATGCAATGCGTTAAAACCCGTTTACATGGGGGGGGGGGGGGGGGGTTAATAGCCGTTCAACAGTACTTTCTTTTATTGCTATTTTTGTAGAGGAGGGCGAATTGTTTGTTAGATAGATAGATACTTTTATTTCAATATTGTGCAAGTAACATGGTTACAATAGCAAATTAAAACAAATTAAAATAGTTCTTTCTTACGGAAAGCTTTCCTCCGTTAAACAGATAGGGTCATTTCTGCCATTCCAGGAAAACTAACCTATTTATTAACACGAGATACTGAAATATTAATGACATCAGCGTACAGTTTACATTATAAAAAGTGTAAGATTAAATTCCATATATACATTTAGCGGTATTAAGTGGTTTTTTAACTAGATTAGAAAAAGTGCTATTGTAACAGCATATGATCTAGATCCAAACCATTAATATTTGGTAAATTTATTGGATTTTATCTCGGGGACTTTAGTTTCTAAATCGTGATAAACTTTTGCAATCAGTTTTGATCAGTTTTGATCTAGATTAGTTTTGATTAGGATCAAAACTGCGTTGTGTATTGGACATAAATTGTTTGACAGTCATTTAGTGGTGGAATAATTGTAGACTATTGCAGGTGTATAAAAAGGCTGTATTTTCTTAACTCGTTTCCTTTGTACTGTTATTACGTATTTGGTGTGGTTAGGCTACTTAGTAAACGGTATGGATCCTGATGACACATCGGTTTATTCAATGTCTCCTCCGGATCAAAACCGTTCGACTTTCATCCTGCATTAAGCTGCCATCTGTCTCCAAGACCGATATTTATAGGAAATTGAACGTCCGGTTTAGAGGGATTCTACTGTAGTCCAGACCAATACTTACGACAAGTTTCGTCGTACCACCCAAAAGATGACAATTTGTTAGCGTGCGGCAGGTTAACGCAAAGTAAATGCACCATTCTCGCATTATCATGTATTGTGTAATTCAACCAGCATCAATATCAACAACATACTGTTATCTCTTTGTACTAAAATTTTATCCCTTCAACAATAAATTACTTTAATTTGAAACTACAGTAGAATCTGTCATAAACGACCAATGATTAATGAACATAGGAGTCTTAGAAAGCAGGTGGTTGCTCAATGCAGGGCAAACGTAATGCAGAAAGCTCCTATAGGAACACCTGCCTTACAGACCCCTAATTAAACCTCTTTTTGACGACCGCTTAACCCTATCAGTGCGGGACCCGAGTCACTAATGTCCTTTGCAAACAGTGTAGACCCAGATGAGAGGGCTCCTAGGGGAGCCCTCTCATCAGGGTCTGCACTGTTTGTCATGTTACACTTTTCTTTAGAAAAATCCCTAAATATTCACTATAAGCTTGACCTATTTGAATTTTGGAATATTCCATTTGAAAACTCAGCGTTGTAAGGGTTAAGACAGGTTCTACTATATAGTTATTCGTTCTAAAATGCATTTCTCCTATTTCATTTCAAAAGCTAGGTATTCGGTTGCCACAGTTTTGATCCTGATGAGAAACCGAATAACATTGTTTTCATCACTTTGGTTTTGGTGTATGGTGCATTAAATTACATGAAAGACTTCCTCTTGACTGGATAGATGATATACTACCTGTACGTATTTCATTTCTACTAAACTGCTGTTAACCTTCTGTCTACCACTGCTATATCTATGCTAACCTGTTCACATGGTTTGGGGTCATCCGGGATCACATCAAGGTCTGAATTCGATTTTGAACAGAAATTAATGAATTCCCAAAAGAAAAAAGAAATAAATTTGAGGACATGTCCTCACGAAGAATGCTTACGGTTAATGGGAATATATCATCATGCACACGCACGACAGATTTGCAGATACATGCACTTTGAAATATAAGACAACAGAAACCCTCGACTATTCGAACACTCAAATACGTACCATTATCTATCTTTAAGGCAGGTGGCTGCTTAGTGCAGGGTTAAAGTCATACAGGAAGATACTCTGGGGGTTCCGTGCATGCCTTCCACCCTGTATTAAGAAGCCACTTGCCTAAAAAGGTCTAAATTCATCTATACTAAAATTTCGATGTATCTAGGGTTTACTGTTATATAAAACAGGAAGAAGGAATATCCGAATTACGTTGTATACTGGTCTGGGGATTTATAACTTGCCATTAGTTGTACACAACGCTCATTGTATTTAAGGGATTTTGTATTTCTATCTTTAATGCTCTCCACGAATTTTAACGTTAGAAATAATGATATCGTGAATACATGTATAAATTAAATCATTTTTTAAAATGACATACAAACACAGGTTGTTTTCAACATGATAGAAACTGCAGAATCAGATCTATGTTATTTAATAAGTCTACAGGAACCGTCTCATCTGGGTCTACTGTGTTTTCAAAGGCGTTAAAAGACCAACTTATGGAATAAAGGGTTAATTATTTCGCTGCCAATGTCGCATCTGTGATTACCTATGCAAACAGTTTGGATCCAGATGAGACGCCGAGTAACTCGGCGTCTCATCAGGATCCAAACTGTTTGTTACTGAGATTGTTTTTGAAACAACAATGAAGAAAAATAAAAACAAATGAAAATTGTAGCAGACGCAAAAAATTGCAGAAGATAAAATTTGGCAGCGGAAGAGTTATGGAAATTTATTATATTGGATATTAAGACTGGTATAACGCTGCTAAAAATTTATTAAATTGGACATTAAGGCTGGTATAATCCTGTTCATACTTTATTATATTGGACTTGTTGTGTGAAAGAAACCAGTGTAGACATATATGGGATAGTATAAGTTTCACGTAAGTATCGGTCTTTTTTTTTTTTTTTTTTTTTTAACTATTTCACTGTCAAATATATGTCGTCTGTTCAATTTGATATCTGATTCAATTCGTTTGTGTATTTTTCTCCACTTTTCTTTCAAAATAATTAACAACGTACCAGACAGTTTGGAACGAGCATCTAAAGCTATTAGGTATAGTTGCCCTGATTCAAATGCCTCCCACCCCGATCTTGTCCAGTATTTATTATAAAAAAAAGTCCAGACAAGATGTGTAAATTCAAACATTTTTTATTAAATTTCTCCACCAAACTGTGTGTTGTGATTACTCGTTAGAATACTCTATTATGCACTTACTTTCAAATGATTTTGATACACTGAAAAACATGTCCACAATTCTGCACTAATCTTTATAGAAATCTTAAAAAGCTTTCCTAAAAGCATTAAGATATGACAGGAGCCCTGGGGCTCCCATAATTTACATATAATACACGTGATTATAGTGAAACATGGTGAAAAAGTTGTGACTCGACTGGAACTCGAACCCAGGGCCTCTGGCTTACAATGCCAACACTCTACCGACTGAGCTACCAAGCAACACAGTAAAGCCTATCAACTTATTTCACCATAATCTCTAGCCGGCTACAATAGGAAAATCTTTAAAAATGTTTTCCTCAAGAACTATGAGACCTACAGGCGTCATATTTAGTGTGTATCTCAGCGTGTTCGTAGTATATTGACACTTGCTCAATCTGGCTGTACATGTATCACAGTGTGTTTGTAGTATACTGACACTTGCTCAGTCTCACTGTACATGTATCACAGTGTGTTTGTAGTATATTGACACTTGCTCAGTCTCACTGTACATGTATTACAGTGTGTTTGTAGTATATTGACACTCGCTCAGTCTCACTGTACATGTATCACAGTGTGTTTGTAGTATATTGACACTTGCTCAGTCTCACTGTACATGTATCACAGTGTGTTTGTAGTATATTGACACTTGCTCAGTCTCACTGTACATGTATCACAGTGTGTTTGTAGTATATTGACACTTGCTCAGTCTCACTGTACATGTATCACAGTGTGTTTGTAGTATATTGACACTTGCTCAATCTGGCTGTACATGTATCACAGTGTGTTTGTAGTATATTGACACTTGCTCAGTCTCACTGTACATGTATCACAGTGTGTTTGTAGTATACTGACACTTGCTCAGTCTGGCTGTACATGTATCACAGGGTGTTTATAGTATATTGACACATGCTCAGTCTGGCTGTACATGTATCACAGGGTGTTTATAGTATACTGACACTTGCTCAGTCTCACTGTACATGTATCACAGTGTGTTTGTAGTATATTGACACTTGCTCAGTTTCACTGTACATGTATCACAGTGTGTTTGTAGTATATTGACACTTGCTCAGTCTCACTGTACATGTATCACAGGGTGTTTGTAGTATATTGACACTTGCTCAATCTTGCTGTACATGTATCACAGTGTGTTTGTAGTATATTGACACTTGCTCAGTCTCACTGTACATGTATCACAGTGTGTTTGTAGTATATTGACACTTTCTCAATCTGGCTGTACATGTATCACAGTGTGTTTGTAGTATATTGACACTTGCTCAGTCTCACTGTACATGTATCACAGTGTGTTTGTAGTATATTGACACTTGCTCAGTCTGGCTGTACATGTATCACAGTGTGTTTGTAGTATATTGACACTTGCTCAATCTGGCTGTACATGTATCACAGTGTGTTTGTAGTATGCTGACACTTGCTCAATCTGGCTGTACATGTATCACAGTGTGTTTATAGTATACTGACACTTGCTCAGTCTGGCTGTACATGTATCACAGTGTGTTTGTAGTATATTGACACTTGCTCAATCTGGCTGTACATGTATCACAGTGTGTTTGTAGTATACTGACACTTGCTCAATCTGGCTGTACATGTATCACAGTGTGTTTATAGTATACTGACACTTGCTCAATCTGGCTGTACATGTATCACAGTGTGTTTGTAGTATATTGACACTTGCTCAATCTGGCTGTACATGTATCACAGTGTGTTTGTAGTATATTGACACTTGCTCAGTCTCACTGTACATGTATCACAGTGTGTTTGTAGTATACTGACACTTGCTCAGTCTGGCTGTACATGTATCACAGTGTGTTTGTAGTATATTGACACTTGCTCAGTCTCACTGTACATGTATCACAGGGTGTTTGTAGTATACTGACACTTGCTCAATCTGGCTGTACAGGCTACTTTTTTGGGGCGATGCAGTGAGTGCTCGACTCGTAATCTGTGAGTCGTGAGCTCGATCCGTTCGCCAGGAGAATGAACGTATTTCTCTTAGAGAGCGGCGTTTTTAAAAGGATTCACTGTACACATAATAGGCAGTGAATCATTTTACTTTGTCGCTGAAATCATATGTTAGATCATTTCGTGATAGATTTTGGAGTAAGTGCAGTGTTGAATGGCATAAAACACCGTTCTTGAAAAACATCCTTCAGTAAAGAGGAATTACTTTCTTCGGAAATCTGTCAAAAGAACCCCACATGAAAGGTAAAAAAGGTACATTATAAACAGCTAAACTCTTTATTCAATATAGACTCTTTTACTGGTAGGCAGTCTACATCTACTTACTCGTGCTAGTGCACACATCGAACGTGCGTCGGGACATAGACGTGGATAAACAAGAGGTTAATTAAACTTAATTATTACTAATATAAAGTATAATTCATTACAATAATACATATAATTAGTATTATACTGCATTCATATGCTGCTTATTAATTATTTTATATTACGTTTGTTGTCTTCAAACTGTTCAATGATCAGAATATAAGAGCATCGTGTACGCAATTTGAAAAAATAAAAATGAAATAAAAATTCGTAACGCTGCTCCGAATTTGTTCGTTATACAATGCTAAAATTGAATGTCTTTCATATTACGCTTTTTTCATTTTATGTGTCTACACAAAACTTTAGCCTTCCAAAGCAACCGCATGCATTTTGAAATTACAAACTTAATATGTAATTTGCCTGTTTAACCCTTTTCATCATATAAACGCCTTTTCAAGCATTCGCCAACAGCTCCTGCAGGAACTGTCTGATTAGGATCTGCTCTGTTGGCTTTTGAAATTACAGTAAACCTCTCTATAACGGCCACTAAATTGTGTTAGTTGGTATTTAGGGCAGGTGGCTGCTTAAAGCAAGGTGAAAGTGAAACAGAACGCTCTTATAGGAGCGTTCTGTTTTACTTTCACCTTGCCTAAAGCAGCCACCCGCCTTTAACGCAAAATAATTGATGTAATTTAGATGCCATTATAGAGAGGTTTTTCTGTAGAATAAACCTGACTCTACAGTTAAAGTCAATATCAATGTACCCTGTGTACATAATTATGTCATTATAATATCAATGTACCCTGTGTACATAATTATGTCATTATAATATCAATGTACCCTGTGTACATAAGTATGTCATTATAATATCACTGTACACTGTGTACATAAGTATGTCATTATAATGTCGTTACGAAATTTGATTTTATTTTTACCCTGTGTACATAATTATGTCATTATAATATCAATGTACCCTGTGTACATAATTATTTCATTATAAATTTTCAGCCATTAACTTATAAACTTTCAGACATATTCACGATGTCATTATTTCTTACATGTATATTCAACAGGGATGTTGTCATTATTTCTTACATGTATATTCAACAGGGATGATGCCATTATTTCTTACATGTATATTCAACAGAGATGATGTCATTATTTCTTACATGTATATTCAACAGAGATGATGTCATTATTTCTTACATGTATATTCAACAGGGATGATGCCATTATTTCTTACATGTATATTCAACAGGGATGATGCCATTATTTCTTACATGTATATTCAACAGAGATGATGTCATTATTTCTTACATGTATATTCAACAGAGATGATGCCATTATTTCTTACATGTATATTCAACATTGATATTCGACAGGGGAAGTGTTAATACAAACACAACACTGTGACTGTACATACTGTGACTGTACATGAACACTGTGACTGTACATAAACACTGTGACTGTACATGAACACTGTGACTGTACATAAACACTGTGACTGTACATGCTGTGACTGTACATAAACACTGTGACTGTACATGAACACTGTGACTGTACATAAACACTGTGACTGTACATACTGTGACTGTACATAAACACTGTGACTATACATAAACACTGTGACTGTACATAAACACTGTGACTGTACATAAACACTGTGACTGTACATACTGTGACTGTACATAAACACTGTGACTGTACATGAACACTGTGACTGTACATGAACACTGTGACTGTACATAAACACTGTGACTGTACATGAACACTGTGACTGTACATAAACACTGTGACTGTACATAAACACTGTGACTGTACATAAACACTGTGACTGTACATACTGTGACTGTACATGAACACTGTGACTGTACATGAACACTGTGACTGTACATAAACACTGTGACTGTACATAAACACTGTGACTGTACATAAACACTGTGACTGTACATAAACACTGTGACTGTACATGAACACTGTGACTGTACATAAACACTGTGACTGTACATACTGTGACTGTACATAAACACTGTGACTGTACATAAACACTGTGACTGTACATAAACACTGTGACTGTACATAAACACTGTGACTGTACATAAACATACATAACCCTTTACTACATGAATATTAATTTGAAAAAATACTGACGTCAGAGCTCCAGATGAGATATGTAAATTTGAACATTTCAAGCATAGCTCCATTATTTCTCCACCAAAATCCTATACTGTGACCACTCTTTAGAATCGTCTCGAAGACGATTCAAAAGAGTGGCAACAATATAGGGTTTGGTGGAGACGTGATGATTCTAGTGTTTGGATACGCACCGTTATCTGTAGCTCTGCGACATCATGGAGATTTAAAAGCTAAATGTTTATAATGGCACATGCACACAGGATGTTTCGGTATTCGAAGACACTTTAGATTTAATTCTACCATAATTTCATAAGCAAACAGGATAGACACTGATTAGAGGGCTCATATACCAGCCGTCTGATCTTGAGTTACTCTGTTTGCAAAGGCGTGAAACGGCGTATATATACGAGGGAAAGAGTTAAACATTTACTTCATGAATATTCATAAGAAACACACCAACATCATGAATATCAACTAAATCAATTTTTAAAGCGACATATGTACACATGAATTAATTGATAAATGCAGAAAGTGTATATCATGTCTGATCTATATTACTATATACAGTCGACCCTGCCTTAAGTCACCACTCCTTTATTGAACATAGGAGTTTAAATAACAGGCGGTTGCTTAAGGCATGCAAAAAGCTCTTATATTATGTTTGTCCTGCATTAAGCTACCACCCGCATTACAGACCCATAATTAGTTCTCTTTTGATGGCCGTTTTAGACAGGTTCTATTGTATGCACACTGAAAGGCGTCTCTAGACGATAAAGGCTTGATGTATTGTATTACAGATTGTATGCACACTAAAAGGCGTCTCTAGACGATAAAGGCTTGATGTATTGTATTATTTAAACAGGAAACATGGAGTTCACTGTGGATACCAACGATTATAATGTGTCGGAATTTTACGATGCATTTGCTCAGGACTTGCCAAAGATTGTGA
Organism: Azorinus chamasolen; assembly: GCA_963576725.1. Taxonomy (NCBI): domain Eukaryota; kingdom Metazoa; phylum Mollusca; class Bivalvia; order Cardiida; family Solecurtidae; genus Azorinus; species Azorinus chamasolen. The sequence goes on along the minus strand of OY755252.1, from coordinate 47,965,231 downwards.
TGGTGAACCAAGGTTTCTATGCCGAAATAAGCGCAGATACCTTCGACAGAGGACAGGTTGGTAAATATAAACACCCCTAGTTCCTCACAAGTAGTTGCCGAGAAGAGAAGATCTCATTTGATCTCCTATTTCCTATTTTGACCTCGCCTCAATAAGCATTTTCAGCAAATCTATTTTTCATTCTCAGAGGTGCTTCTACAATAAAACTCTACATGTAATGTTATGGACAATTTGGACATTAACCCTTTTCACCGCCAATGTCGCAAAAATGCACCACGACAAATACATGTATGCAGTGCCAGATCAGACGCCGCCTTTTCAAGGCGACGTCTGATTAGGGACTTCACTTTTCGTCTCAAACTCTATTTCTATATATGTACTTTATTCCTTTAAAATTTGCATTTATTGATCTCATTTCCTTATTTTACCAAATGATTTAACAAAAGTGGTTTGCAGACGAGAATTATGATTTTGGCACCGAGCGGGTTAATCTATGAAGCAAACAGTGCAGATCCTGTCAGGAGATCATTCTGGTTTTGATCTACACTGTGTGTACGTCTGTATGCCCCTACTAAGAGAAGTAAACAGGGACGTTCAACAGTAAGGTCTCATATCCTTGTGTATGGCTTCCATTCATAAGCAGGGGCGTAGCTGGATCCAAATGTAAGGTACGCACCAAGGCTAGAGGGGGTCGCGTATACTACCCGGGAAGAGGTTGTTATACTAGGAAGCTGTACGTGGATATGCCTAATATTTCATTATTATTTCACGGCACATATAACAACTAAATGCACGGAGAATAAAGATTTTTAAACCATTCCCCCATAGGCCAATTTAAGACACAACATTTTCTAATAAATCTACCGAAAAGGAGCATTTAATAGAATAAGAAGCCTTTTAGAATAGTGTAGTTTTGAAATCATTGTGATAAATATAGTATTTGCTCTATAGGGTCCTTAGTAGCAAATGCTCTATGTGCCTAAAAAGTCGACCTTTACAGAGATGTCAATATAAGGGCTTACATGACACGACGATGATACATAAGTGCGTATCGCTAACTGGTCCCTGAAATTAAGACTGGGTCATTTAGACTCTCAGACTCAAGTTAAAGGTTTTATAGCCTTTGGACCAGGATCCAAATTGTTTGACACTGGGTTACACGGACATAAAGAAATTGCATGTTCCACGTTGCTTTTGTGAAAAATAATTTAATTATAAAAAGAAATCAAACATTTCTGAGAAATTGTAATCGTAAAAATAAATTTGCCAGAAAAACCAAGGTTAGACGATTCCATTTAGAGTCGGTGCATATATTTTGTCAAATACCGCACCTGTCAGGTCCTCTGTGGCATTTATATATTGACAAGCAAACCTGGTGGCACATTTTCTGAGATTATTTTAAATAAATATCAATGTTAACAAGTCAGTGCTGATGGCCAACATGCTCATACTCAAAAGTGCGCATCCTTTTTTACTAGATCATTATATAGCATGCATATCGACCGTCTTTCCATATTGAACATTTATGAGTCAGTTGATCACTTCATGACTGTTCATCAACGTTAAAACTTATAATGTAAAACTTTCAAAGGAATTGTTAGCTGAAAGAAAACGTCAGACTAATTTTCAGAGCTACAGATAACGATGCGTACTCAAACATTAAAATCGTCATTTCTCCACCAAACCATATACAGTGAGAAATAAAGGAGGTGTGCTTGAAAATGTTTAAATTTACGCATCTTATCTTGAGTTCTGGACTTATATAATTCCATTAGCAAACAGAGTAGACCCATATCAGACATCTCATACACGAGCTCTTATAAAATCTGTCTGATCTGGGTCTACGCTCTTTGCAAATGCGTTAATAGGTGCTGCTACTCTGATGGAAAATGTTAATTATACTCTAATACAACTAATATTAAATTAATGCCATCAGATATAAAGTTCTGTGGCGTCTTTGATTCCTGTATTGATGTTTAACCCTTTCCCCGTTCAATGTTCATGTAAGAAATAACGACACCATGGATATCTATTAGCTGAATACTCATAATGGCATACATGTACATGTATGTACACGGGATACCCGTGCTCAGGCAGAAACTGTAGAATCAGATCTGTATTATATCATAAGCAAACATAGCAGATACTGGTTATGTCTGATATTGGTCGACTCTGTTTGCAAATGCGTTAAAGCCGTTTATATGAAGGCAAGGGGTTAAACTTATTAAGTTTAATATTTTCTCCTTGCTTTAGATCTTGCGATTCCACACGGTATCTCAGCAGCCCCGAGTGATAGCCAAGACGCAGATTCAGGGACAGGAGAAGTACTTCAGCATTCCACTCTCCTACAATACAAATTTCTGCGTAGTCAAGCATGGAAAAGGTAAAGGACTTATTCAACTCTTTAATCCATGCATATTCATGAAAGAAATGATGACATCATGAACATAAATTATAACATACTTTTAAAATTGCATATTAACACATGGAATTTTGCACAAGTAGAAACTTTAGAATCAATTCTATAGTACATGTATTCCAACAGCAAACAGAGCACACACTAACCAGACGGCTCCTACAGGAACCGTCTGATCTGTGTCTCCTACAGGAGCCGTCTGATCTGTGTCTCCTCTGTTCGCAAAGGCATAGAAAAGAGTATTTATGCAGGAAAGGGTTTAAACTGTATGACTGGCATTACGTCAACATCGCCATATGGGCCTCTATTAATCATTTCTCTGTTGCAAATGCGTTAGAAGGCGTTTGTATGAAGGGTTTGGTTAAATTTGGTTAAATTCAACAGAGCAAAATTCAAACAACACAATTTAGAATGAAGACCGATCAAGGTATCCTGTGTTTGCTTCATATCAATTTTGTTTCAGACAAGTAAGAACATTTTTCATAACTTGATGAAAGATTGTTACAATTTTACATTGTTTGTGAAGATGCTGTTGTCTTTTTTGTCATCAGACCGACACTGTTTACTAAACTGTTTGACACTGATATCGTGTAGGAATACAGCTAGTAGTTCACCTGGAGCTGCGGGCGGATGAGTGATATTTAAATGTTTACAGTGTAGGAATATAGCTAGTAGTTCACCTGGAGCTGCAGGCGGATGAGTGATTACATATGTAAATAGTAGTTTTGATCCAGAACGGACGCCGAGTAGCTCGGCATCTTAACAGTATCCAGATTTGCTTTTAAACATGTAATGGCTGACAAATTCTATGAAAACAAGCAAATTCATAGAATTGATATCCCCTGCCAAAGGTTCTACCTAGTAATACGGCAAACAATGGGGGGGGGGTCTTTAGATAATTAATTTTTAATTAAAAACATGTGGGCCATGATACACGTAGCCCTGGATCGCTCAACCAGGTTTTACTTGCCTTTGATGCATACCAATACCTTAAATAGATAGTTTGACCAACTTTATGAATATTGGTCCAACTTACTGCTTTCTACGGCAATCTTTAATAATGGTGTACACGTTTTTACACCGAATGAGCCACAGCAAGGGGAAATGTGCCTTATTGTATTACAAAAAGTGTAGACCAAGACTGGCTACTGCGTCTCCGCTGTGGCATCTGATCCAGCCTACTACGGTTTGCATTATTTGTAGTTTGTATATACTATACAGTTTATGCTGATATGGTGAATCAATACGTATCAGATTAGGTGTTGCATTGGACGGGAAAAATGTCATTTTGCATATAAAAGGGCAAAAAACTCCTAAATGTCACAAGCGATATGGAAAAGTAATACAAGGGAACGATGCCCCAGTTATAACAAATATTCATGTCTAGTTTCTTTAACTTCTATCAGTCTGTTACAGAGATGTGGCATCGGACGGAAACATATTTCTGTTTTTGCGTATGAAAGGGCAATAACTCCTAAATGTCGCAAGCGATATGGAAAAGTAATACATGGGAACGATGCCCCAGCTTTAACAAATATTCATGTTGAGTTATATTGAATTCTGTCAATCCATAACAGAGACATGACATCGGACGGAAAACGGACGGACGGACAGACGGACGGAAGGAAACACGGATGGACGGACGGACGGAGGGACGGACGGTCGGACGGACAAAACCAAAACAATATCCCTCTGCCTTTGGCAGGGGATAATAATTTTCCCAGCTGACTAAATGTTAGTAAATTAAATATTTTGTACATTAGAACCTGTCTTAAGCGGTCATCATAAAAATGTCGAATTATGAGCCTGTAAAATAGGTGGTAGCTTAATGCAGAGCAAAAGTAACGCAGCTTTCTGTATTACTTTTGCCCTGTATCAAGCAACCACCTGCCCTTTAAGACTCCATATGTTCAATAGATGAGAGGCCGCTTAGTACAGGCTCTACTGTAAATGAAAATGTCTCTAGGGTATTCATGTGTGAAATACACACGGGTCCTTTTAACATTTAATCTACGAAAAACACGAGCTCTGCTTATACAGGCAGCTCTCGTTACAACGACCGCATTCGCTCCCACAAAAGCGTCGTTATCATGAGAAACATGCAATTGTAATGAACACTAAATTATACAGTAACACCCCCTCTAGACCGGACATTCAAATTAACACCGATACCAGTCGGTAAGACAGGTGACATCTTAATGCAGGTTGAAACTCATTCAGAAAGCTCCAATGGGAGCTTTCTGCATCACTTTGCTCTTTCATTAAGCAGTCACCTGCCTAAATATATCTCAATCTTTCTTTGCTAAATTTTCAGTTTGGAGGGTTTTTACTGTATGTTTCCAAAATTCGTGTCAGTGTAATGTATATTCCGTTATATCGAATGCTGGTAACAAGTGTTGACTGTAGTTTGATCCGCTACGTGTATTACATACATATACTGCTACGTGTATTACATACATATACTGTCACGTGTATTACATACATATACTGCCACGTGTATTGCATACATATACTGCCACATGTATTACATACATATACTGCCACGTGTATTACATACATATACTGCCACGTGTATTACATACATATACTGCCACGTGTATTACATACATATACTGCCATGTGTATTACATACATATACTAATACGTGTATTACATACATATACTGCCACGTGTATTACATATACTGCCACGTGTATCACATACATATACTGATACGTGTATTACATACATATACTGCCAAATCGTGCGAGTTTCTGAAAACAATTTATTGAAATAGTGTCTAACAGCATGAGCCTAGAGAATTATATAGACCCAATCTATTTGCAATGCCAGTTATGTGGCATTAAGCCGAATAAGGACGAACTTACTTTCTAAAGTCTGAAAGTGGATGATCCTTCGAAAACAAAAGTAGGAGTGCCAATTGAGAAAATTGCAGACTCGGTTTTATTGAGTCTATTCATGAGTAGTAATTAAAAGTGCAACACTACTCACGCCTTCTAGCATCGGCTTATGCAGTATTCTATTTTCAAAACTTATGCCATCAAAACTAATGATCCCGAAGGACCAGAAAATATAACAACACTGAAAATGAAGTACGGGGCGACTTTTTACGTCCGTCACGCAAGCACTTAACACCTGCTGTTGTGAAGTACATATATTCTAAAAGTGGGTGATAAAGACTTTCAAACAATGTGCTGTGATATATGATAATCACGTTTTTGCGTTGTTAACCTATTCACTCATATTGGCGCCTTTTGACGTCTCGTAAAAGTCACTTTTTGACACTAATTGTGATAAATAGCACAATTGCTCTTATGAAGCAAAATAAATCAATGCTCTATTTATCACAATGGTTTAAAAACTACACAATTATAAAAGTTTCCCTTTCTCCAGTAAATGCTTTTTTGATAGATTTATTCAAAGAAGTGTGGTCTTAAATAGCCCATGGGGTTATGGGAAATAAAACACTATAACGATATGTTGATATTAATTTAAAACACGAGTGTGTATTTCGACTCAGAATTACCGCCATTTGTATGTGTTTAAGCTGGTAAGGAGATGTCACTGACTCGTCTGACCCGGGAGTGCCATCTGCCATGCAAGGTGCAGTTTTCAAAGCACCAGTGTGTCGACATAGGTGACCACACAGTGCACACGGACACACTGCCTACATTGGAACTGACCAGAGTCTTCAACGAGGTCTACTTACTTGGGAACTTTATAGTAAATGGTAATTTAATTTCCATATCACAGACGGCTACATTATTTCTGTATAATATATGGTAATTGGATTTCTATATCAAATATGGCTACCCCAATTCGGTATAACAGAAGTTTATATCTATATCACAGATGGCTACACCCTTTCGATATTATAAATGACTATCATTATTGCGTAATATATGGTGATTTGATTACTTATGTAACATTTTAATGCTTATTATACGTATAATAAATGGATATATCAAAACTTTACAATATGTGGTCATTTCATTACAACATAGTTATACCATTACTGTATAACATTTGGCTATTTCATTCAGATATACATGTATATCATAAATGGTTATATCATTGCTGTATAATATTTGGCCATTTCATTCAGATATACATGTATAACATAAATGGTTATATCATTGCTGTATAATATTTGGCTATTTCATTCAGATATACATGTATATCATAAATGGTTATATCATTGCTGTATAATATTTGGCTATTTCATTCAGATATACATCTACATCATAAATGATTATACCATTGCTGTATTTCATTTTGGCTATTTCATTCAGATATACATCTACATCATAAATGGTTATATCATTGCAGTGTAATATGCTTTTTTTCAATACAATATGTATATAAAAATGGTTATAAAATTACTGTTAAATATGTTATTATTTCATGTACATAGTTAGTAAAAAAATTTATCAATTGGCAATCTACCATCCTTTTTAAAAATCATCACTTCTGTTTTGGTAACAGTTTCCACTTGTTACAATAAGTATGTGAGAAATCCAAATTTGTCTGTAATTTCTTCCTGACTATTTGCAGAAATTACTATATCATCTGTATATAAAATTTAAAACCGTTTAAACATGCGAACTTCGACGCCATTGACATCATTTGTCACAAAATATAGAAAAAAAGAAAAGGTGACAAACCCTCGTCTTGTCGTACACCTAATCGGCATTCAAAACAGTTACTTATTCGATTCATATATTTCACTCATGATTTGACATTTCCATAAATTGAACAAGTAATATAAAACATCTTACCTCGAAGTCCTAGTTTTATCAATTTCGACAATAAATTTCCACGCGTAACATAATTAAAAGCTTTACTAAAGTCGATAAAAACGCACAATAATTGCTTATCAGTAATCAAACCATGTAATGCAAAAATGTTATCCGAAGTACCCATATGCGTGAAATAAAAGGTTTAAGAACATGTATACAATATGCGGTTATTTCATTAAAATAAAATTATGTGACTAATATATAGTCAGTTCATTACAACATGTATGTAACAGATGATTATATAGGTATAACTGCATTATGGTTATTTCCATTACAACATGTAATTAAACGATGGTTATATAAATGCTGTATAATATATTGTAATGAAAGGTACCCTTATGTCACATCTTCATGTAGTTTAGTAAAAATAAACACTTGTGTGTACGTGTACAACGATATTTCTTTGCAAAGTATCGGCATACATGCACAAGAGTTGTTCAAATGAAGGGCGTGTTTACATACGAGAACCTCACGTTGACACTTCTACCCTGAACCAAACTGCTAATCATTGCCTGTTTCACGGCTATTTAGGGCACTTGTGGGTATTTATAGGCTATGGATATATTATGTACTTCAATGCATAGCTCGGTCTTACCTTAATATGTATTGAATTGCCATGATAACTCCGAGAATCTGTAGCTTGTTTACGCTTTGAAACCGCCATTTCCTGTTGGTAAGCATGGCACTGATAATTCATGTTCAACTATTGGCGCCGTCTTTACTCAGGATTGTAGCACTGTGGCAGTCTTAAATATGTTGCCCTTGCTTAATGAATGATTTGTATGCATTTAATATTTACTCTGGACAGTGTTTGTCCAGTTCTAATTAGAAACTAGAGGTTTGTTTTTGTCACAAAAACAGATGTCTCCCCCTCCCAACCTCTTTCCAATACACAAGTGTAATGTCTGTAACTTCAAACTTATCAGGGTCTAATGTTTAAGTCATCAGGGACAATAACTCCAACATTGTCGGAGGGAGACAATTCAAAAGCCCCAGATACACAATAACACATGCTAGTCAACATTCTTGTGAAGTTTGGTGACTCTAGTACTAGTGGTTTCAGATACATGTGACACAAAGTAAAGTTTCTCTTATTTAAGTCATAAGGGGCAGTAACTCTAAAGTTATCAGGGGAGACAATTAAAACCCCCCAGATGCACAACAACTCATGCTGGTGAACATTCCTGTGAAGTTTGGTGACTCTAGCCCTACTGGTTTCAGAGATACGTGCAGCACAAAGTTTCTCTAATTTTAAGTTAACATATCAGGGGCAGTAACTCAAGAATTATAAGGGGGAGACAATTAAAAAACCCAGGTGCACAACAACTCATGCTGGTGAACATTCCTGTGAAGTTTGGTGACTCTAGCCCTAGTGGTTTTAAAGATGTGCATGACAAAAAATTTCTCTAATTTAATGTAATCATATCAGGGGCAATAACTCCAAAGTTATCAAGGGAAGACAATTCAAAAACCCAAGTTGTACAACAACTCATGCTGGTCGACATTCCTGTGAAGTTTGGTGACTCTAGCTCTACTGGTTTCAGAGATATGCACGACACTAAGTAAAGTTTGTCTAATTTTAAGTCATCAGGGGCAGTAACTCCAAAGTTAACAGGGGAGATAATTCAAAAAACCTAAGAGCAAAACAACTCATGCTTGTGAACAATCCTGTGAAGTTTGGTGACTCTAGCCCTACTGGTTTCAGAGATACGCACGTCACAAAGTTTGTATAAATTTAAGTATTCATATCAGGGGCAATAACTCAAGAATTATCAGGGGGAGACAATTCAAAAACCATAGGTGCACAACAACTCATGCTGGTGAACATTCCTGTGAAGTTTGGTGACTCTAGTACCAGCGGTTTCAGAGATACACGCGACACAAAGTTTTTCTAATTTTAAGTCATCAGGGGCAATAACTCCAAAATTATCAAGGGGAGACAATTCAAAAACCATAGGTGCACAACAACTCATGCTGGTGAACATTCCTGTGAAGTTTGGTGACTCTAGCCCAACTGGTTTCAGAGATACGCGCGACACAAGTTTGTGACGGACAGACGGACAGACGGACGGACGGACGGACGGACGGACAGACGGACGGACAGACGGACGGACGGACAGACAACTCTGGCAAAACAATATATCTCCCCATAAATGGGGGAGACATAATGATCGTTCTCAAGATAAGGAGAACGGAGAGCTATATTTGATACGGCGGAGGGGTTTTCCGCATGGATTTCGCCGCACTGCAGCTGATTGGACGAGGATGTCGTAATGGGCTAATACCGCATTCTCATTGGATAGGGAGGCAGATTACCGCTGTGATGCAACCAGCAAATATCATGACGCAAGCTTCTATATAAGTAAGCGGGAAACCGAGCGCCGTCAGCTTCCAAACTTACAATAACACTTTACTGCATCACTCTACTGTATAGCAGGAATATTAAGATGACTAGCTTAACCCACCCAGTGGAAATGTAAATACAAACTATATTATAAACATATAGTAAATATACATCCTTTATTTATATAAATTATTCATAACCGTAAATCTTCTCTGGCGTTAAACAGGGACTACTGTAGACGCATCTCGGAATCTAGATCTACACTGTTGATCTTTGAATAGCCTGCATTCAGACTCTATAGCGAAGGCATTGATATATTATAAAGCATAAATGACAGTTTCAATTAGTCAGTTATTATTCATTTGATATCTAGATCTGCATAAATTTATTTATCCTTTAAATAAATTGTTAAACTTGTTCAGCGAATGTTGTCCTGATCGGTTTGCCAACCCCACCCATTCTCGCAACCTTACACTCTGGATCCGGCGTTAGGCTTATGAAGAAAACAAACACGCGCGGCCAGCGTGCGTGCGTAACAATATCATATGGTTTCTTCGTTAGTTTATGATAGACTATATAATTGTACAGTACATGTAAAACCCTGCTAATCCGACCAAGGGGCTTTCTGCATTACTTTTGTCGTGCATTAAGCAACCACCTGCTATAAAGACAGTCATAGTTATTAATTAAGTGGTCGCAGTAGAGGGAGTCTACTGTAGTACTTCGCTGCCAAACTATTTCGCTGCCAATTAGCTATGCAAACAGTTTGGATCCAGATGAAACTCGACGTCCCAATATGATCCAAATTATTTGGGTCTTTGACAGTTGTCTGAAACAAAAATGAAGCGAACGACTTATCCTGTAAACTAAATATCTGCGCGTGCGCATTTGAAATTACACCCGGGCTTCGTGGTTATCAATTTGCGTGTGTCTTAAGTAGATCTTATTCTGTTCCTTGACATAAAACGCCCTTTCATGCATTTGCAAACAGAGTAAACCCAGATCAGACTGCCCCTGTTTGCTCTGTTTGCTAATGGAATCAATAGATATGTTTCCTTGGTTTCTAAAGGGGCTACAATGTCCCACCTTCCATATTTCATTATGACTATTTTGTCCATGAATATGCAGTAAAAATTTAAATTTGGAATAAATATAGAACTGGGGAGGGCTAAGTATCTTATTGATCAGATTTTAAGCTTGCAAATACCTGGTAATGAACTCAGATTCAGAAGTTATAACTTAAGAATCTGATATTTTAAACTTATAAGAAACTATAGGCCGAGTAGTGTAACTCAACATGAATCACGTGTTCACTTACATGTATTTGTTGAGTCAACTGTTGAGATCAGATTCAAACATTAGACATTGTCATAGGTTCACCATTTCTGTGTATCTGACTGAAATATAAAAATGAAGTCATTTGTTCACACTTTGCATGCAAAGAAAATTAGAAAACTACTTTTAAAGTGATGAACAATATTCAAATTTGCAGGTTTTGAATCGGACTCTAAAACTAAGGCACATAATGTTAGTAAATATGAACCTCGAGCAGATGCCGAGTTACTGGACATATGATCTAGGTCAACACTGTTTGTATATGTCAGCCACTTTGCGCCTTGTATGACGAGAGTTAAATACCCGTTTCACATCTTGCAATGAAATCTGAGCTCCATGTTTACGAGAAAACGGTGTACAGCATTGTAATCAATTGGTGATATCATGGTATTCCCCTTCTTGGATTTCCAAAATGTGCATTCTTCCTGTAACTTGAACCGCCGTCTATAGGTCAAAAAATAAAAATATAAAAAACACCACAAAACGACCAAACAGCGACGTAGTTTGATTACAGATCATATATAGTAAACCCCCTCTAAACCGGAATCCTGGTAGATATACAGTAAATCCCCTCTAAACCAGAATCCTTGTAGATCATATAAGTAAACCCTCTCTAAACCGGAATCATAGTAGATAAGATACAGTAAACCCCCTCTGAACCGGAATCCTAGTAGATCATATACAGTAAACCCCCTCTAAACCGGAATTCTAGTAGATCATATACAGTACACCCCCTCTAAACTGGAATTCTAGTAGATAAGATACAGTAAACCCCCTCTAGACTGGAATTCTAGTAGATAAAAATTTATATACTTTTAGGCAGGTGACTGTTTAATGCTTAAAGCTGCCACCTGCTTCCAAGACCGGTATTTATGCTAAATTTAACGTCTGGTTTTGAGGGTTTTTACTGAAATGCATCTGGATTATATTGGTATGTTAAGTAGTGTATTCATTGTGTAATTTGATGAACATGCAAAGGAAAACAAACATCTTGATATTTGAATTGACCTTCACTTTGCATTGTCATCGGATATCACGTTCACATTCTCTCTCAACCCCTTTCTTTTTCTATCCTATATAGTATTGAAATACATCATGTTTTTACCGGGTATTACGTCGTTTTAACAGTATTTCAGTCATATTACGACGTCCGCCTAGTTACAGGTGGATGAAGACCCCAGATGTTCTGTGCACGGAACAAATTTCACTGTTTCGTGCACAGAAGAACACCCAAACAGAGCCAGCGGAAATACATCATATATATTGTTAATAATTTCCTTTAAGCTATTTAAGATAACTTCCTTTTAGCTATTAAAGATATCTGTGAATTTAAACTGCTTTTACGAAAGTCGGTTTCATATGTTTTATTAAAGATATCTGTGAATTTAAACTGCTTTTACGAAAGTCGGTTTCATATGTTTTTGTCTCACTTCAATAACAATGACAGTGACTTTGGTCAGAGAAATGCCAGTGTATCAATATCAAACTCGTCTGCATAGATCTGCCGTGCAAAGAGGTAGCAAGGTAACAACATTGAGGATGTCACGTACAACCATTTCCCTATTCCATATTCAGGTAGCAAATAATGAGACCACGGACATCTGTTAGTCTTATTTGTTAATATAGACTTTTAAGAGGAAATTTTGACTTTAGCAAAAACTAGAATCAAATCTATTTCATGTCAAAGGCAAATAGAGCAGACCCTGATCAAACGCCTCGATCCAATAGGAGCCGTCTGATTTGGACCTACTCTGTTTGCAAATGGCCGAAAGGGCGTTTGTATGAGGGAAAAGGTTTAAACACATTTATATGGCCGAACAGACAGTAGCATACAATCTGCAATGGCTGTTTTTAATATTCCAGGTGTGTTGGACCCTCAAGTAGTTAATGTGCCTTTGTACTTGTCCCAGCTGAGATTTGCACTTGTTACGGGCATTGTGGGTCAGATAGACCAGAGATGGAAGGGTTACCAGGACGAGCTCAGTCGTTCAACATGTTACCTTGAGTTCAACCAGGAATTTGGACATCCAGGTAAATACTTGTATTTCACATCTACCATAAACATCTCTTTCACCTCCAATCTTCGCCGTGAAAACATTATCGCCGTGACAACGTTTGCAACAGTTTGAATCCGGAGGTGACACCAAGTAGTTCGGCGTTTCATCAGGATCCAAACTGTTTAACCCTTTCCCTTATATAAGCACATTTTGACGCATCTGCCAATAGAGTAGACCCATATTAGACGGCTCCTATAGGAGCCGTCTGATCAGGGTCTGCTCTGTTTGCTTATGGTGTACAATAGATCTGATCAAACAGCTTCTTCCTGAGCCAAAAGGTCATGTGTTCATAAGCCATTGTAAAATTATCTTATTGATATTTATTACGCCATTATTTCCTATATGGACATTAAACAGGGAAATGTTTAACACTGATTGTACTTTTGCACAGGCATTGATTTGGAAACCCGAAGCAAACGATAATCTAAGCAAACGAAGTTTATTTGTCGCTTAGACAATTAGTATGCTGTTACCAAAGTTCTTTAAAACTAAAAATAGGTCCTCCGTGTAGAATTGAAATAGGTGAAAATAATCTCTTTGAAAAATAGGTGAAAAATTGAAATAGGTGAAAAAAAACTCTTTGAAAATCTTCTTCTCAGAAAGTACGATATCAGTATGACAAGGGCCCCTTGTGGCACCAACGCTCGTCTTATTTTGTGCTTGTTCAGCTTAATTAAAGTTTTTGTATATAGGGACCTTCTCAATGAAATCTACCGACCTATAAAGTTTCATGTTGATACCTCTGATATATTTTGAGTAATGAGCTACATTAAAGGTTTTACAAGCCGAAGACTACAACTATAACTACTACAACGCCCTACGACCCATTGGTCACAATAGCTTGACCTTTCTTCGAAGCAGACGAGCTAACAATGATATATATCATTGTTCCTTGAATGATATAATACCCTTATTTTTTTATAACAGCAAAAATGGCCGCTATTGGAGCCTTTTAGAGGAGTTTGCTGTCCATGTATGTTTCCATGTAAGGCTTCGTAGTAAACTTTTACAAAAATGTATTCTCAGAAGCAATTGGTTCGGTTTCAAATTAGAGGGTAATGCGTCCCGGTTGATAATCTATGACCCACTTTAATTGTTTTCTAAGTATAACAATTTGAATACTATAAATTGGGTTAATACTTTTATCTTTTTTCAACACAGTTTCCGACTGAGATACATTAAAACTATTATGGTCTCTGTATTTGCAAAAGAAAATGGACCTAGTCGAGAAATCGAGTAAGTTGGCGTATCAAGGTGTTTGACACATGTAGTTTCATAAGAGCTTTTTTACAGAGATTTTGCAGAACTTCAGTGGTTTATTTCCATTTGCTCATCACGATTCACCTGTCATTAATATTCAGTACAGTAAAACCCCTCTAAACCGGACGGTCCATTTGGAATAAATATCCGTCTTAGATACAAGTGGCAGCTTAAAGCAGGATGAACGTCATGCAAAAAGCTCCTCAGCTGCCTAACAGTAACTTTATTCTTCTCTACTAGAATTCCAGTTTAGAGGGGTATTTCTGTATATAGGTTGTCGCTTAGATTGACAAATATTAAGATGGGTAATTCTTTTCTTTTCCTTTCAAGATATAGCTGAGTACAAGCCCATGCGAATTGAATCGATTTCTGATTATGCTGATTTAGCAACAACGGAACCAGCCGTATATACAAATCTTACGACCATATTCCAAGCTGACGGGATCTCGCGTAGTAAGCTGCCTAGAGTTGAGTTTACAGATGCTGCCTCTACGAAACCGTATTCAACGTTCAAGAACGCATTAGAGTCCACTCTGGCGAAGGGTATCGAGAAACCACAAACAGATTATCTACTTAACATATCAAAATCAAATAAACAAAAACAGTCACCACGCCAGTCACCACACCAGTCACCAAAGCTACATCGCGGGCACACGGTTTGTCCCTCACCTCTTCCATCAAGAGAAGTGAAACCATCGCCAAAGTTCTACAGAAAGTTTCAACAAAAGTCTCCTGAAAATCTCTACGAGAATAATGTTGGTCAGGTGTCTCCGGTAATAAGATCTGTTGAAAGACGTGCAGCAATTCACGCAGCTGCAAATCAAGACACACAAAGGAAAGACATGCAAGAAAAGACGCCAAAATTGATTAATACATCATCCCAAGAAAATCTTTTTCAGCAAGACCAGGCCTATATGGAATCTCATTTGCACGAACGTTCCCGAGAAGCGACAACAACACTGCTCAAGAACGTGTTAGAGTCTACTCTGACAAAGAGTACTCCAAATCCCATAATGATACACCAGCATACCGATCTTGATGACTGTGACCTGCCGGAAGATGATAACATCTACGAAGAAATTAATCCAGACGGTTATTCAGCGACGACTGTAAAGAAAATGCTGAACCTTATGAAGAACACAAAGAAGCCACAAACGAAACCGCCCACCGCCCCAAAACCACATAAACCGCCAAAGTCAATGCCACAACATAACGAACAATTGGTTCACCCCCCACCTCTTCCATCAAGAGAAGCAAAACCATCGCCAAAATTCAACAGAAAGCCACAACAAACACCGTTTGAAAATCACTACGAAAATAATGTTGGTCAGGTGTCTCCGATAGTAAAATATGTTGCGAGACGTGAAACAGTTCATAGAGATGTAAAACCGGAAACATCTGGAAGAGACAAGCCAGAAAAGATACTAAAACTGAACATCACATCATTACAAGAAAATCCTATTCGGCGCGCGTCACTATGCGATACCGAAATTGAAAAGCTCTCTGTTGATGAGGTCGGTAAATCCTTACAAGCACTCAAACTTGATCAGTACATCCAAGCGTTTAGAGAAAATATGGTAGATGGCAGGCTTCTGAAAGAATTTGATAAAGATTTATTGAAAAACGAGTTTCAGATGAGCGCTATGGAGACGCTTCGTATGATGACGTTTATTGAGGAGGGACACATTCCTTCATGAACACTCAGTTACTGTCGAGTAATAATGACAGAGAATTGCAAAACTGACACTCCACTGACTAAATTCTATATGACTGGCACTGTGCCGTCTTCAGACATACAGACTGAGACAATAAAACATGCTTAACAAGAATGTACAAACATCCATCTGATGCTGTTCTTTGGTTAACACTAACTGATCAACTCGTTGTAAGGATGGCATGGCTAAGTATGAATCATAATCCTAGCGTGTATTGCCATTTACACTTCACACATTAACCATTTCGTCTATTAATATTCATGTAAGAAATAATGACATCATGAATGGTTATCAGATGATTGTTACAATGGTATATGAACACAGAAACGTTTGGGCATGCCAAAACCGGTAGAAATAGATCTGTATGATTTCATAAACAAACAGAAAAGACCCTGATCAAACGGCTGCTCTAGATGCTGTCTGATCTGGGTGTACTGTATTAAAGGTAGTATTTATGTAATAAAAGTTGGTAGAGCTGGGATACTTCATTCCATCCGCTGATCATTTGCCCCAGACGAAAACATACGGACCCCTAACAATGTATACTTGAGGAAAACGTTCATATCATATGGACAATTAAAGGTATCATATAAAAAATTAGTGGGAACTCTCTGAGGGGTTACTAGAATGCTTAAGTTTTGTGAAAATATTCCTAATCAACATTGTAGTTGACACGTGCGTCAAAGTACATTAAAGCGAACTACAAGGTCATGTGATATAAGTCATTTTAGTCTAAGAGGTAAATCTTAAATATACATTTGCTTATATATTTAATCGACCAATATTTAAATTTATCACATAACCTCCCGTGTATTCGAATACATATAGCCATCACACACTTCTCTATAGTATATTGCTTAATATATAAGAATTACTATGCTAGTAGTTTGGAAGTTCAGCTGTATTTTGGTGAGTTAGAAAAGTTGTTAAATGCGAGCCTTTGCGAGCATTTAACTACTTTTCTGACGAGCCAAAATACAGCTGAACTTCCAAACTACTAGCATAGTAATTCTTTTATCATGCAACTCCAAGAAAAAAGGAGAAAATGAAGAAAAAGAAAGATTGCTAAAGCGGTTTCGTCCCCTGAATGAAAATACATGCAAGTACGTATTACGTGACGTCATGTTGGCATGCAATGACGTCATCGAATTTTACAACATAAACAAACTTGATTTAATCCTTTTATATGGACAAATAGTTGAGACAAAGGTGAGCAAATATGTTAATTTGATGTTTATGTTTAATAATGCCTTTTTCCTCCTTCTGTTTTCCTCCTATTGGCTGAACAAAACGTGCATTCCAGTGGAGTCAGTACACATGCACTATACCTCACAAAATACAGCGTCGACGTGGAAAATATTATGCTAGTAGGAAGTGACTGTATTTCGTGACGTTGCATGATAAAAATTGTAACGTCATATAGAAACACCACGACGTCATGTGGAACTAAACGTGCGGGACCTGTCAAAAAACGGCATTTTAGTCGAACTAAGTTATGTGATATAAAACGTGATGCTCGTAGTCATTTCGTACAAACTTATATTAAATTCATCTCGCCAGGGGCTCACTTAATAATATTTTCCAAGACTCCTTTAATATCAGTGTTTATCACACAATCTACCATGCGGGAGTGCCGTAACATAGTGCCGTATTTCGCAGAATTGCACTACTGCATTTTTATGCAAATTAGCAAGTTAGCCAATCGTAGCGCTCATTTAAAAAGCGTTAGCCAATCATAGCACTCCATGGGCATCGTCCGTTGTATTACTACGTTGTTTGTAAAGCAATGGCAGAAACATCGGCCAGCTAGTCTGTTTTATTTTCTATTGCATTTTAAGGATAATGTGATAAAAAGAATCTTACATTCGTGTTCATTATACATTGTTTTTTATAAAACTCGTTTCCTGTAATGAAACGAGTTTACTATAATAATATGACACGAGCTTTAGCTAAAGCTCGTGTCATATTATTATAGTAAACTCGTTTCATAAAAAACAATGTGTAATGAACACTCATGTAAGATCCTCTATGTACAAAATAACCACTCGTAACATATCCTATATGTATTAACGCTTTTATTGTGCTTCCTTTTACCAGTCAGGGTAAATTCTTGGAATTTGATTGGTCAGTTTTCCAAAAACTGCCGGGGTGTACATAACCGTATTCGTCGACTGCCACGGAGAAAACAGAATTCAAAGTTGACGCGTGACGTCATTCGTTTTGTTTTTAAGTTAGCGTCGATTCGAAATTTCATATCGTACTTACTCCATTAATTCTGGATGGATTACGACCAAGCAATCGATAATAAACGTAAAAAACTGTTCCTCATACGTTCCTCAATTTGACACTATAAACTTCTCAGTACAACGTGTAACCGTTTAAACTCAAATGTTTACAAGGGAAATTTGAATTTCTCTTTCAAAATCGCTCTGAGACGACGTCATATTTGCTCTGTGATGACGTCATGTTTTCCTTGTCATGTCGCCATATAATTAGAGATCTAATGTCAGCAAAAATAAGATTTTTTCCTTTCTTAGTTAGGTACACGGTAATTTTGCAGGGTGTACGGGCTGGTATGACCGGGTTAGACCACGTATTTCCTTCGGCTAACGCCCCAGGAAATACGAGAGCTAACCCGATCATACCAGCCGGTTCACCCTGCCAAATAACCGTGTAACTAATAGTATTATAGTATTCATATTTTATCTGTTGAGATTTATTTTTTAAATACTTTAGATAGATAGTTGACATGTATGGAAACATTGTAGTGTCTAGCTCTTGTTGAATATGATAATGCCAATATTTTAACCCTTATCATGCTAAGTGTGGTCTGACTCTCATTTCCAAATAGCTTGGACCAAGATCAGGATCCAAACTGTTTCACTCTCGGTGAACCGTTTCTCCAACGCTTGTACGAATCAGAAATAAGTGAACAATGCAACCGACCAGAGTTGCAGCACGATAAGGGCTAACACGTACAGTTAACCCTTTCCCTGTTCTGTGTTTATTTCAAATTTCAATACCTACTGAATATTAATGGACAAAATGTTGAAATATGGTAGCCATTTTATACAGCAAAGAAACAACAGATATTTAAAATCCCATTTAGCAATCAGATCCTCCTATAGGATCCGTCTTATCTCGGTTTTCTCTGATTGCAAATGCGTGAAAACACATTTATATGAAGGAAAGTATTAAATACTATTACTATTGTGTAACCTTTAGCCTAGTGAGCAAACTAAAAATTCAAAGTACATGTATAATCAGTCTTACATTCCAATATGCAATCAGGCTGAGAAACAGTTTGGATCCTGATGAGACGCCGAGTTACTCAGCGTCTCATCTGGATCAAAACTGTTTACAGTGGTAAGCATGCATTTGCCGGTAGGAGGCGCTTAATGTTAAAGGTACGCAAAGTTTTTAATATCCATGTTTCGTCCATTATCATCACACTTGTCAATTAGAAAGTGTCCATATGCGCAACCAAAAACAGACAACTTATTTTGTTCAGTATCTTGTGGTCATTTTCAGTGCACGTCAACTTGTCTGTATTTCCTATGTTAAATTAAACTTAGAATGTGCGAGAGAGAGTCTGATAGAGAGTCTGAGAGAGAGTCTGGCCGCTTACGTCATGACTATTCATGTTAACATGACACTATGAATATTGATTAGATAAATTTTTTTTTAAAATAGCACATGAAGAGAGGGGATTTTGCATAAAGTGTAGAATAAGATATACAGTCTTTCTTCACATTTCGGCGAAATTTCCAATTAAAATTCCACATAGTTACTGTTTTGAATAGAGCATAGTTACCAATGTTACTCAAAACCGCTTTGCACTGGTATAACCAACACAAACATTCAACGGGAAGTTGTGTCTCTGCGACGCACAATATTGACCAGAAAAGCAGTAGCAAAGACGCGCGATAGGACACAGAAGTGTATTTTCTTGATTGCCAGACAAGTTGAAGGTCGTCTTGGACTTATTTGACACAATCAAATGTTATTGTTGAACAGTCTTGGCCTAATTAAAGCAGATTCAGTATTAGCACTTTTTATTTGGTTTACTTTTGTTGTGATAATATTTAATCAATTAAGTTACATTCAAAGAATAGAATTGATGCAATTAAAGTCTTAGCCATCATAACGTTGTTTTGGTAATGGCTACTGAAAAGTCAAAACACGTGCAAAGCGTTTGTTTAGTATCTTCAGAAAACTACAGGAGTCATCTGATCTTATTCAGTTTGCAAAGGCATTAAAAAGCGTAATCTATTAAGTAAATGGCAGTGCATTGTTAAGATATAAGCAGGTAAGGAAACTGTAAATCCCTGAAACATTCATGCATAGTTTTATAGGTGCTTTTGTGTTTGAAATATGTACGGTAACCTCATATATTCGATATTCGCCAATGTCATGAGAATGGTTTAGGTTTGGGTTTGAGAGAATGTCTAATTGGTTAAACACTGGTTTATATCATTCCAGATAAGTGCACGTACTCAAATCGTCATTTCTCCACAAAACTCTATGTTGAGACCACTATTTAGAATCGTCTTTTCGAGACGATTCTAAAGAGTGGACACAACATTGGGTTTGGTGGAGAAATAAAGAAGTTATTCTTGAAAACCTTTTAATTTACACATCTTATTCTGATTAATAATCCTATTGAAACATAAACGCAACAGAATAATGCTTATGCATAATACATAAATTGGCAACATTTTGTTAAATACGCTATTATCTTTTAAACCCCCTCCCCCCCACCCCCCACCCCTGGGCGAAACATGTTATGCCCCAACGACGGGCATATAGTAATCACATTGTCTGCCTTCCGTCTGTCCGTCCGTCCGTCTGTCCTTCCATCCGTCCTTCCCAAATGTCGTGTCCCTTCGTGTCCAGATAACCTTTTTTTGTTTTATCTGTGAATGGATTTCAAAATAACCTGGCACAAATATTCACCACACAAAGAAAATGTGTCGCATTCAACTGCCTGGTCCATGGGTCAACGGTCAATGTCATCCAAAGGTCGGGGCATAGTGTTTCACAAACACATCCTGTTATAAACAAAGACTTTCCTGCATTTAGTACACATGTGGATGCTTAACTAATAATTTTCCTCATGTAAGCACATTTTCACGCATTTGCAAACAACAGAGTAGACCCAGATTAGACGGCTCCTACATGATCTGTCTGATCAGGGTATGCTCTGTTTGCTTACGGAATCGTAATAAATATGGCTCTACAGTTTCTACCCAAACCAACACTTATTTTGCCCATGTCATTATAAAACATTCATTTCTTACATGAATGTATAAAAGTACAAGGAAAGGGTTAATGTAGAATGAAAGCATTGCAGGGGGAGCTTTCTGTGTTGTTTTCAGTCTGCATGGGTTGGTTGGGAAATAAACAAGTTCTTCCTGAACAATTTATTTAATTTACGCATCTTATCTGGAGTTGCTAATTTAGTTGTTTCATAATTTTAATGATGTATGTTTCATTATGTATGAATATTAATACATTGATAATACATGTATAATGCCTTTTTTCATTATTCATGTCAATTAAAGAATAAGTCATTCCATAGTATTTAACCCATTCCCTCCTACGGACGCCTTTTGACAACACAGTAAAAGTCATTTTTGAAACCATTGTGATAAACAGAGCAAATAATCTATTTCTCATAATGTTTTCAACGTATACAATTCTAAAACAATCCCCCTTTTTAGTAAATGCTCCCTTTTTCATTAGATTTATTCATTGATATTGTATCTAGAAATAACCTAGGAGAATATGGGTTTAGTGATAAAGGGGAGATCAAACTGACATGAGTAACTGTTGACCAATCACTATTCTGAGCTGGCTGGGTTACATGTAACTTTTCAAGTCGTTGTTGAATCAAATACTCACTCCATACCTGGGAAACAACATAATACATATGTACTATGCAAGGATCAAGCAATTATTGTTCTGATCATATTGGTACGCTTTACTTCGGAGCAATACAAAAAAGGCATTCTATTTTCAAGCTTGGAAGTAAACAGCTAGAAATCAAAGGCAGGTATCATTATCTTGACGTGGCTTTTTTCTAGTATTTGATCCTTCCTTAATGCAAGACACAGCGCGACTGAACAGGAATCGAAAGCAGTGCATCTTTTTATATGCGTTCAAATACAGCAGCACATGTCCATCAACAGGAGGTCTAATTATTGGTCTGTAAGGCAGGTGGTAGCTTAAATGCAGGTCTCCGGTAGGAGCTTTTCTGCATTACCTTTGCGCTGCATTAAGCAACGACCTGCTTTTTAAGACACACGTGTCAATAAATGAATAACGGCATAGGGCAGGTTAACTATAACTCAAATAACTTTTGTTTTAATTAGTTTGGTCATACCGTATTGCCGATTTTGACATACGGGTCTGAAACGCGTGGTTTTGAAACTGCTGACACCCTTGAAAAAGTGTATGATGATCTTATTAGAACTATAACTAACGCATGGCGATCACACCGCTGCATTTCCTGCACCGTGAACTAGGTTCTAGATATAAAGCAAATTTACATTGTTTTGCAATAAAACATTAACCTCCAAAAGATAGCAAACATTCTTTTAAAATCGACTTATAGTTCAGACTCTTCTATGTCACGATGCACATGCCATTCGCGAAACTATATATAGACTGCCTAGCTGTAGATGAATCGGGATTTAACCTATTTACTTCTTTGCCGGATGTTTGCACACCTAAGTATGCTCAGATTAGATATTACATGTATGTGATTCGGTGCCCGTCCATCCACCCATTCACCTTTCAGTCCGTCCGTGCGTTAAACGGCCTCTCCCCAAATGCATACATAAATGGTCTTAGTATCATGGTCTGACAAAACTACTACAGGAATTTGTTGAACCTTGGCTGTCATGGAAACCAAAATAAATCTTTAAACATATCTTTTTTTCTAAATCCAGCGGCAAGAACTAACGATATTTAAAAGGAATATTGTTTAAGTGACCTACCTAAATTGATAACTTACGTTGATATCTCAAAACATATGACCGTGAGGGGACTGGGCTTGAATGTCTTATTTAACTATTTAGAAAACCATTAACAACCTTCTTCTCCAAAACCGTGCCAGCTTCAATGGTATTTGGTAAAGTCGCTTTGCAATCTTTTATTATCATTGCTTAAACCATGTCGATACCAGAAACAAAGGTCATCAGGGTTGGGGCTAAATTGCCTTAATATATTTGCCGAAATAGATTATAATGCTAACCCATTCCCTCATATTGACGCCTATTGACGCCTCTGTAAAATTCATTTCCTGAAAAGTCACTTTCTGAAACCATTGTGATAAACAGAGCATTTGTTCCTATGGAGCATATGCTCTATTTATCATAATAGATTAAAAAATACACAATTCTGAAGTTTTCCTCTTCTCTAGTAAATGCCCCCTTTCGGTAGATGTATTCAAATATAGGTAGGATCTAAAAACAACCGATGAGGGAATGATTTAAATATAACTATTTTTACATTATTAGTTCTCTATGCCGTGGTTTATGTATAGAACTATGGTCTTTTTCGATCAAGTGCCAGTGTGCAGACCGTTGACATGCAGCCTACAACAGGCAAACCCAGGGTTACATTTTAACAGTTTTGATCTAGATGAGATACTCACTTTACATGGATTTTTACTCTTATCTTCATATAATTATACCTTTGTCACGCCTTTACATAGACAGAAGACCCAAATTAGATAGATCCAATAGAAGCCGTCTGAAACGCTCTGTTTGCTTATGATATACAGTAAAACTCTCTAAACTCCATGTTAAATGTGGTATAAATATCGATCTTGGAAACAGATGGCAGCTTAATGCAGGGTTGAAGTCATGCAGAAAGCTCGGATCGTTCTGTATGAGTTTCACCATGCATTAACCAGCCACCTGCCTAAAAGTATCTACATTATTCTCTCCTAGAAATACTGTTTAGAGTGGTTTTACTTTAATACAAATCTGAGGTAGGTTTGGGTGGGAGTGGGGGTGTAGATGGTGAGGCAAACAAAATCAAGTTGAATGTTTTTTTATTCATCATGCAACAGCACAATAGTTTCTATTATTGTAAACACAAGTCAATCGAATCATAAAGGATTTTATCAGTGTCTACAAATTTTGCTAGAGTTTTAGATTGTGCACCTGTTGGAACTATGAAAACGTATTTTGTGAAACAGCCATATTCGGGTATTAATGTAATTATGTTTGCAAGAATGTGTAGTAGACTGTTTTTGGTCTGTGTTTTCCCTGTTCCTTTATGCCATGTTTGGGTTTAACACCGGCTCGATGACGAGTCCTCCACACTCTCCATTTCACTAGTGCTTGTCGGCAGAGACGTTGTTTGTGATGCCGAGGTGTCTGTATAACCAGTATCATTAATTGGTACAAGTACCGGATAACCAAGATCATAAATTGGTACATGTACCGGAAACCAATTACCAGGATAATCAATTGGTTCAAGTACCGGATAACCAGTATCATTAACTGGACCCAGAACCGGTATATATGTTGTTTGTGGTATCGAGTTATCTGTCCCAGTCATTGTACTTGCATTTGTCTGAAGGGATGTTGGACTTCCAGCTGGAGGCGATGTACATGGACCCACTATAGGCACTATATGGAAGACACATTCATATACAGTACTTCAGTACAAATATAGTACTTGTCTATATATAAATATCTCATGAATATTCATGTAAGAAATGTCTATACATAAATATCTAATGAATATTCATGTAAGAAATGGTGACAACTTGAATGTTTATACATGAGTTGTCATAACGTTACATGAGAACATGAAAGTTTGACCTTAACAGAAACTACAGAATCGGATATATATGGTTCTATAAGCAAACAAAGCAGACCCTGGAAGCTGTCTGACCAGGGTCTTCTCTGTTGCAAATTATTCATATCTGTTAAAGATGTACAACGCTAAACACCAGTAGAGGTCCCCGGCGTCTTATCAGGATCCAAACTACAGTTTATTAGTAAAGTTCATAACGAAGCTGTGCATATGAGGATGGGCATACAGACGTTCCTGCTAACTCATTAACCTAGTCCCTCACAGGCTAGTTTTAGACCCTACCCTTCCGAAAAGGAGCACTTACTAGACAAAAGGAAACAATTAGAATTGTGTAGTTTTGAAACCATTGTGGAAAATATAGTATTTGCTCCTATGAAACATATTTTGTATGTTCTATCTATCACAATGGTTTCAGATATAGAGAATAATAGGTTAGTGCCGTAGATGGGACGCTTTATCCGACGAGGGGAGAAAACGTTGAGGCGAGGCTTGCCGAGCCTCAACTGTTTTCTCTCCGAGTCGGATAAAGGCGTCCCATCTACGGCACTAACCTATTATTCGATTTATCCAGTCAATATAGTTAAATGTCTTTTTTTATAGACTCATAACACTCTTGAAATAATTTACATTGAAAATGCAGTTTTTCGATCAACGGATCCCTCCCTTTTCACTTCCATTTAGACGTAAATAGATCTAATGAGCTACCGCAGAGGAATATAGTTTCGATACTTGTATTACTAGAAGGGAAACGTGGTTGAATTTGAAAAATAAGATGATTTGAATCGAGGGTCGATAAGTTATTTCAAACAGACATGATCTATATTCTTTGGTCAAATTCGAGTTACGTAGTCTCGGTTTCTATTTTTAGATTCTGCCTAACGTCACTCAGAAATCGATGGAACTGAACAGGCTATATTTAGGTTTATGACTATCACCGCCCCTGTAAGAGTTTATCAATCAAATAATCATGAGAGTGAAAAGAAAACATTTACTATTTATCTGTCAATCTTTGCTTCCAGGTTTGATTTTATCAAAAACTGGTTTTGCCAGCGGTGGATTAAATTAATAAAAGTGATAAATCAACGTCATTTTGTATGTGGCCTCGGTGGCGTAATCGGTAAGGGCGACGTCTCTAGAGAGATTAGAATTAGTGTTTGTAGGATCAGGCGCGGGTTCGAATCCAGCTGTAGCCAATTATTTTTATTTTTTCTCATTTGAATAATTCTTCTGGTGACCAAATAGATCTGTTAGATCTATTCCATCAACATGTTTATGAATATTTACAGAAAACTAAAATAGTTCCATGGTTATAGAATCATTACGCCTATCTACTAACCTAATAAACCTTCCACTACCGGAAGTAACCTAATAAACCTAAGTTTATTTGCACCCCCTTTATTATGTCACGAGAGAAGCCTGGTGACTGGATAAAGTAACTTCTTTTACAGATGTAACAACAGGCGTCAATATGGGGGAGTGTGTTAACACTTGAAAGGTATCGATGAATCTTATGCTGTATGGATTTCAAAGGGTAAATAATCCTACCCCAAAACAACAATGATACCGCCTCAATGGCTCAGTAGTATCTAGAGTTCGGTTTCGAAGTAAAAACCCGAGGGTTAGATCCCCAGTGGGGAAATGTCAACCTTGTTCCCGTTAGAAAATGATACTTGCTTCAACTTCGATTCGTTACAGTCTGCCTTATTTGGCACACATCATACTCTGTAGTATATAAACTCTTGATCAATTACTTTGTCATAGACGTGAAGTTAGATATTGGGCAATATGTTGTTAATGAAGAAAAGACCAATTGCACTCATAAAGTAATGATATACTAATGTTATTTTAATGCTAGCATTCGCTGTAATCGTTGTTTTCCTATATGTTTGTTAGTTTACAGTTCATATTGAGCGACTGGAAATATCTTAGTGTACACTTAACTTACTTACTAATTCAGTTATGTAGTCAATACAGATTGATTTTAGAATTGTTTTTCAAATTAGAACGAAACATATAAGTTTAAAATCATTAGATACAAATACTACGAAATAAATCAAATACTATAATAATAACTTATATTTGATTATGATATGAATAACATCTTACCAGGTTCACATTTCAAACGTCCATTCGCGCTGTTAGCACTCTTACCAGGTTGGACACAGCGACCCTCACCATCATCACAAGACTAGAAGAATACAAAAGCAGGTACATGCGTTTTTAGTAAATGGTTCATGCCATTGTGGATAAAGAGAATGGGGCCCTAACATATTGCTTTTTACTTTCAACTGGTGCAAACGTATGGGCAACTAGTGATTCGACTGAGACATATATATTTACCAATGTCTCACACTGAGACCACAGCGAGTCATTTAGTTACTCAATGGCTCATTTTGGTTCAAGCTGAATCGTTCTTGGCAGGATGTATATCAACGCTGATTTTTAAAAAGATATACTATTCCAAAATTCCAACTGGTAAACTTTATAGGAAGTATTGAGAATGATTTCTAAAGAAAAGTGTATGATCCAGTGGCTACACTGTTTGCAAAGGACATTAGTGACTCGTGTCCCGTACTGTAAGGGTAAAAGATAAAAAAGCTGTCGCTGAATTAGAAGCACACGCTTACATATCTACATTGGAACATGTACTAAAGTTTGAATTGCGTTTTTTAAACATTGTCATTGGATACATGACGCCACTAAAGAACAAAACCACCGCTGTTTCGGAGACAAGACATATAATAAAGTTTTGTAATATTACAGAACTATGCATAGGAGCCGAGGCATTGTTAAGCTGTGTAAATTAAAAGTGTTTAACCCATTACCTCATAGGCTATTTGAAGACCAAACCTGTTTGAATAAATCTACCTAGGAGCATCCTGTTTGAATAAATCTACCTAGGAGCATTTATCAATTGTGTGCTTTTGAAACCAATGTGATAAATAGAGCATTTGTTCCTAAGGTGCAAATGCTTCATTTATCAGAATGGTTTCAGAAAGTGACGTTTACAGAGGCGTAAAAGACCGCCTATATAAGGGAATGGATTAAAAGTAGCTCCTTTATGTCTCCACCAAACCCTATGTTGTTACCGCTCTTTAGAATAGTATATCTAAAAGAATTCTAAAAAGTGGTCACAACATAGATTCGATGGACAAATGATGAGTTTAGTATTTTAATACGCACCGTTATCTATGGATCTGTCTGAGACCAACTGATCTATCTAATTATTTTATTCCTCAGTCAAATCATATTGTAATGAATGAAAGATAAATATAGATTGGTTTATCTAGATTTTCTAAATATTCTTCTAATATTGTCATTACTTGTCTGTACTAGATCTATCTATAATCAATCCTTCTAAGTTTACCGCTATGTTGCTGGTACTCATTACAGTTGCCTCTCAGACGATTCTAATGAGTAAAAGCAATACGTTGTTTAGCGGAGAAATATACAAAATATTTTACCTACAGTTTCTTAATATACAGCCTCGATATTTGTCTGGTTACTTTGATGTAGGCCCTGGTGAGAATCATTTAAGGCAGTGCAACAGTACATGTCCCTATGATATGCTGCACTGTAAATTGCAGCCGTGGAAGACAAATAAGGTTCAGACGCAAGATTGGCTAGATGGACATATTCATGTTAAACTGCCCTAAAGATCAGAGCTAAAGTTATGCAGAAAGATCTTACGGAAACTTTAAAGAGTTTGCTTTTTTACATTAAGGTGTCGCATACTTGAAATACATAGAAGTAGAATATTTTGAATGGTACTATTAGAGAGTATGTACTGTACTGTACTGGTGTAATTTCCTGTAAGACATTTCCAAATGATTAAAGTCTCTTTAGAGTTATCATACCCTGAATATTGAGTTTGAAATTTTGATTTGCAAACAATGTAGAAGCTCAATGCAGGCAAACAAAAACAAGACATACAACTAGTGTTTTATTTTTAACGTACAGAACAGTCTCTCTTATATGACTACACATAGGAGCTTTCAAATGAACTTTCGTCATGCATAAAGCAAACACATGCGTTTAAACGACCACTCACTGTTATTTATTAAGTGGCCACACTATAGTTGTTCTATTGTATTTTGTATCCCATTTGTTCTGCTTTAAGCGGTCACCTGTCTTTCTAGGCCCCATTGTTTATTCTGTAAATGTTCACTTTAAAGAGGTTCTATGGCAGTGTGTTTTGGACAACGAAAACATCAGTCTAAAATAATACTTACGTCTAACAGAGTAGCTCCCTTTGGACAAAGATTTCCTTTAGCATTGTCAGGCAACTCGTCAGACTTCTTTGCGTGAATCATAGACTGCAGGGCCACAACAAAAACCAACTGAAACGCAACTCAACAATCATGTTTCATTAATTGCAATGTGCCCATTCAGGGACATGTGCACAGTTTGAAGATGACTGAGGTACCTCCAAGCTAGGTGTAATTTTGATAGGAAACACAAGCAAATATTACTTGGAACATGCAGATTGACGATTTCTTTTGAATCGCTTACAAAATATCGCGTAAAAAGTAAAAGGTCACATCGTTTATGTTTATCGACTAAAGTATGAAGACCTCCGAAGGCTTAAGAGGTCTAGGATCTGAGGATAAGAATAATAAAATATTGCATTGTTATTTTAGCTACCTGCAGCAGATAATGTTTTATTATGACGAAGATTACAAATTATCTACATGTTAATTTTGAAATGGTCTGTTTATGATCAATGTTTAGTAAAATTTTTACAACAATTAAATGGCATAGAGCCAGTTATGAAGATTTTAACATATAGTCTTGCTCATTTCATTGCAACTCAAATAAATTGCAAACTTAAATTATAGCAGTAAGTACTTACCAAAATGGCAGCATTCATTGTCGAAGACATCTCGCTTATACACACCGATTGGTTGTAGACCGGATATCTGAATCGAGTTTTTATACCCTTTCAATGGCAACATATGGTAAGCAATCAACTCTGATATTTGGATTATAATATGTTACATTATCATTTGTATAATTGGCATCATCAAAATGAAACATATTTATTCAAATTAGACTGTTTTACATTCTGACTGTTTTAGAAAATTTAGCTAAAGTTAGTGTTTTAAGATAGCATCAGTTTGTAGTTACCCTTACAATCGGGATTCAACTTACACACCGAGTAGATCTGCTTCTGATTCGTTCCAGTTTTGAGAAACTTTTATTCCAAAACTAACTATGATCCCAGATCGAGACAATCATTACTCATCGATTTTACATATACTTGTTATACTTGTACAAGCTAAGATGTAAAACATATAAAAACATTTCACTACAGTAAAACCTCTTTATAACGGCCGCTAAATTACATCAAATATTTGCTTAAAGCAAGGTGAAAATAAAACAGAACGCTCCTTTAGGAACGTTCTGTTTTACTTACACCTTGCTTTAAGCAGCCACCTGCTCTAAACACCAACTAATTAACACACTTAAGTGGCCGTTATCAGTTATGTAATAATACGAATATGGCTGCCACTCGTTTTTTTTTTCTAAAAAGGCAACCATTTAATATTCATCCAGGAAGGAGTCAAATATCCAAAACGTTCGCAGAAATAAGCAAACAATTCACTAAACAAAAAAAGGAAACAAAAACAAACAAAACATTACAAAAATCAGTTTTAGGGAGATATGAGCCCATGTTAACAACATCGCCCGTATATTGCTCTTATATGAGTCTCTTAAGGCAAGGTACGACAAATCGGCCACTTGAGTCACGCCACAATATAGCTGCCTTCCGAAAATGACCACTATATGAACATGGCATATATCCGACCTATTATTACTTGCGGCAAAGTCAAGTAACAGAACTATACATTGAAGTGATACTGTCACGATTCCACAGGACAGAGGTTGAATAGCCTTCGGTGATACAGGTACACATAGAAGGATATAAGAGATCCAGATAACATGCGTAAATTTGCTCTTATTGTGCAGATATATATTTCCTACAGTTATAATGGCATGGAAATTTACCATTTTTTGTAGAATCAGAGAGACCTATGTGAATATTGGTGATAGACTACCTGGGCAAATTCTTGCACATTCCAACGAGCATACACTGGGTACAAGGCCAATGTACAGACGTTGGTCAGATGCCTTGTATACTTTCTCGGATCTCTTATAGTTAGTTTCTGTAAGGTGACGTAAACCTGACACAACAGCCTGTTCTAAACAAGTGTACAAGAACATTTGATTAGAATGCGTTGGAAATATTACATAAATATTACATCTACACAGAAATGCTAAGATAGAGTTGGCAGGAGTTTTGACCAATTATTAGACGCGCCTAATCGGCGTCTCATATGGATCCACGCTATTTGTACGACAATCAACCCGAATATGCAAATGAATTTTCGAAAACTACAGAATTAATTCCGGTCAGAGATATATAGCAGCACCTCGGACAGACTCTTAAACAGCTTTGGTGTGCCTCTTAGATAGTATACCTATGTTGGGCATGGTTGTTTTATAGCCTTTGTTGTGTGTAATATTAGTGTACCTTTTGTTGAGTATGGTAGTAGTAGGCGTGATTGTTATAAACCTTTTCTTTGGTATGCTTGTATTTTCTGGTTCTTCGGGATCATTAGTTTTGATGGTATAAGGTTTGAAAATCGAATACTGCTTAAGCCGGTTACAGGGGGGGGGGGGGTTTCAGTATTCTATGGGGGTCACTTTACTTCGTTACACCGGTGCTAGGGGCGTGAGTAGTGTTGCACTTTTAATTAATATTCATGAACAGACTCAATATAGCCGAGTCTTCAAGTTTCTCTTTTGGCATTGCTACCTTTGCTTTCGAAGGATCACCCACTTTCAGAATATATGTAGGTATGTAGCAGTACAACCTTTGTTAGGTATAATATATACTAAACAGGACCATTGTCAGTTTTCTGAAATCACAATATTTTACATAGTCTTAGATCATTGACTATAGAGTAAGATTCAGTAATAGATGTGATGATCCAATGCATATATTTGGTTATGATAGCTGTACTAATGTTTTATAATTTGACAAAACCTTCTTTGATAAAAAGACGAACTAATTCATTTTTGTAAAGCTGTCGCTTTAGAAATTGGTGAACATGTGGACAATATCATCAACAGTTGAATAATAGGGAACATGTGGAAATGTATAAAGCTATCGATCACTTGCAATTTATAATTTGCCTTGTCAAACCGGTCGTGACATATGTGAATTATGTGAATTAACCTTTACCCCACTGTAAAAAAGAACGAGTGTTCAAATTTGGATCTGGTGCGAGGTTTACTACTTGATCAAGCTTTTAATGAACAATTTTCCAAGTGTCATGGCAGAATATCCTGAGAGACTATCGTTCATGTTCAAAGAAGTTGTCTCGACTAGATCGGCGTATCATCGTGATCCAAGCTGTTTGTAAACTCATGGTAAGCTGGATAAAGGTTAAGGTTTTCATTGGAATTTGAAGCTGGTAAAATACCGAGCAAACGTTTTGTATTAAAATACCAAAAATTGTCATTTGTCACCAGCCCTATATTGTGATCAGTCTTTAGAATCATGTCGGAGAAATTAAGGAACTATTCGTAAAATGCTTTGATTACACATCCTATTTGGACCTTTGAAATAGGTAGAGTTAATCTTATACTTCAGTAAAAGCATCATGTACATGTATTTGATTTTTGAATTAGCGCACTATCGTTTACTGGTTCTGTCTGATTCGTATTTAAGGTTCCACAGTATGTTAGAATCACAAAAAAAATCATTTTTTATATTTTTGCATAAATGAATAGACATTAGTCTCTTTTATCCTTTGAATTAACGAACGACCATAAAATATACCACAAAAGTCGCATAAACCCCTTTTACTTTATTACCATCAGCTTTTCTCTGACTTCGCCAGTCAGTCATTTACGAGGAAGTCTTATCAGGGGTGCTTAGGGGTGTAACTGATAATTAGGGCACATAGGTGATATAGCGAAAGGCGGCTATTTATCCGCGTTTCCCTCTCGGTAGCCTCAAACTACGTAGGCCACATGACTAGATAAGCTTTCCGATGGGTGATGTATGGCAAACCAGCAATAAAAACAATCAGCTTTTTCAATTGATTGGATGGAGGAAAGGGGGGAGCTTACTGGAAAATATCAGGGTCTTTCTATTCTTTTTCATGATTTTTACAGACGCAAATTTAAAGGAGTCGGCTTTTTCAAACAAACATGTAATTTGTGTCCGAATTATATGCGGTTTACGGCATATCAAAAAGCATTGTCTCAGCGAGGGATCAGTGTCACAGTTTTTTGATATCTTGCTTCGATCGTCTAAAATCAAAGGAAATGTAGCGGGGCAGACTTTTAGGCGTCTTAAAACTAAAATTTTGCATAACTCCCAAATGGAGAGTGTTATCAAAAATCTGTGACACAGTTCCCTGGACATGCTAATGATTCACATATTGGCAAATTGCAATAAGTTTAGTCAGAAAGATAACTTTGTAATCGCTGTTTGAAGAAAACAAGCTGGCATATTTAAATATATTTCAAATGTCGGTTTTGATAGGATTATCGATGTTTCTGATAAATAATCAAATAAATCAATATAGCTAACCAGCTAGGCATAGAAAAATGGCTCTATGTAGTTTTAAATATGATTTTTCGATATCTAGGGCTAAACCATCTCACCACCTTAAATACATGTACTAAATCGCCATTTCTCCACCAAACTCTAATGTTGTGACAAGTCTTTGGAATTGTCTCGAAGAAACGATTCTAAAGAGTAGTCAAAACATAGAGTTTAGTGGGGAAATAAAGGAACTGCTCTTAAAAATGTTTTGATTTACGCATCTTGTCTGTACCAGTGAAATAGTAAAAGAATCATGGAAACTATCTATGCTGGTTCCATTGTCTATACAGCGAAAACCTGTTTCACTCAAAATTAACTCTCATATTGATAGTATGAAAAAATAAAGAAGAACAACTGGATTTCGAGATATTTATACTATTACATGTACATACAACTATTCATACAGATGTCTCAAGTGGCCGCTAACACGACGTCTAGTTATTGGTCTGCAAGGCATGTGGTAGCTTAATACGATATGAGCTTTAAACAAAACGTTTGACCTGCATTTAGCACCCGACTGCTTTTAAGACTCTTATGTTCAATAAATGAATTGCCGCTAGCACCTTTAATTCGTTTGGTACTTTATAGAACAAGTATTTCTAAATTACAAGACATTTGTTTCGCTTAACCATATGACACATGATATAAAAACTATTTTTTTTAATTTGTATAGCTCATTTCTAATTTCTATGGCACTTGCTAGAAAAAGTACCTCTAATTTTTGTGGCACTTGATAGAAAGGGTACCTTTAAACAGTATGGTTTTGATAGAAAATGTACCTTTAAAACAGAAATTTAACTGTTTTGCTAACCCATTGCCTTACAGATATGTGCATTATAATCTCATAGGCATGGACATCCAATTAATGTGCTATACACTACAATTATCTTTTTTAAATATCTTTATATAGCGAAAACGACCTTGCCCCGTAGATGAAGAAAATGTCTGCTTAATTAACAATTTCCCGCATATAAACTTGTTTCACGCTTTTGCAAAAAGAGTAGACCCAGATCAGACGACTCCTATAGGAGCCGTCAGATCAGTGTCTGCTCTGTTTGCTTATGTAATTATAGATCTGACTCTAAGGTTTCGACCAATACCAAACATCCTGAGTACATATGGTATTATAACAAATCAGTTAATATATATCATCACTACATATTAATATATGTCATTATTTCTTACATGAATATTCAACAGGGAAAGGGTTTAACTCGGAAATGTTGCAAGTCATACTTATATCAGATTCGCTCAAGGGGTTGTGAAAATATCGATCGAGTTTCAAACAGTCAGCATATTGATGGAACGTCGGGATACTTTGTGTCTTATTCAGTAACAAGCTGTTTGCAAATGACAGCCATGGACAAGGGTCACCCCAAATAGTATTTGTTACATGCTTTCCAAAAAACAACAACAATTTCACTTTGTCAGTAAGATTCAATTTGGCAGTATTTTAACCCTTAACTCCACGAGTACGGCTTTCTACGACCTTGCAAACAAGGAATACTCAAATCTGATGGCTCATTTAGGAGCCGTCTGGTCAGGGTTTGTCATGTTTGTTCATGACATGATATAATATAGATATGACGCTCCAGTTTCTGTTATGGCCAAAATATTCTGTGTCCATGCGCTATTATAGCAATTGATCTAATCAGTATTCATGGGATCATTATTTCCAACATGCATGTTCATTGAGTAATGGGTTAAAATACTATAGACTAATAGCTGCTGCAAGTTATCATTTAACAGTTGACTTTTTTGAAACGGTTTTGGTTGTTTGGAGCAGGTATTCTGTTCGTGTTTTGAAGAACTGCTGGTCCCGACGCACTTATTTGAAGTGAAGCTAAGATTTCAGTATGGAAATAAGAAAAAGGCACACGTTGCTATGTCTGGTGAGTATTTTGGGTGATCAAGCTGAGTTACGTGTTGATCTCTAATAAACTGTTTCACAATGGCTTCCTTGTGTGAAGGAGCATTGTCATGGAACAAGCCAATGTACGCCATTCCTGTCAAAGGTTGACACCTTTTTTCACTTTAAGAATGCTTTCCGCCACTCTTTTGAGTATACATTTTTGTAGAATCGTACAACACTTTCTTTACTGACCGTGTACGTTTTGTAATTGCCAGTCGTCTGGTTTTCTAGTCGCCCAATACAGGATTAGCTTGCTTTGACATTGGTTCAAAATAGTGAACCCGTTTCTAACGAGTGTATTTTTGGTATATAGTGCTCCCTCTCTACAACGGACATTTCAATAACGAGTCCCTCCTTACAACAACGCATGTTACTGTTTCCGAAACAACAAAGCTCAAGAAACAACTTTTTCCATCGTATTTTCTTTATGCCTCCACCAAACCCTTTGTTGTGACCACTCTTAAGAATCGTTACTTTGTGGCTATTCTAAAGAGTGGTCACAACATAAGGTTTGATAGAGGCATAACTGTTTTTTTTCTCGAAATACACGTTATCCTTGTATTTTCGGTACGTCTTTGCCTTCAAAACGCGGTTGCGTTTTTGGCGCATTAAGAAAACGAGTACTCCACTGTGCACACACGTCTTCAAACAAAAATGAACATTTAATATATGTACGACCAGCTAACCACCAAGCAGTGATACATTATTTATCAAAAAATTCCTAAAGTTCTTGG
The DNA here is from genome assembly GCA_963576725.1 of Azorinus chamasolen. Taxonomy (NCBI): domain Eukaryota; kingdom Metazoa; phylum Mollusca; class Bivalvia; order Cardiida; family Solecurtidae; genus Azorinus; species Azorinus chamasolen. The sequence continues at coordinate 47,929,201 of OY755252.1, read as the reverse complement.
TTGTCTCTTTAATTGTTACTGCTCTTGGCTTCCTTTTGTTTGCCTTGCGTCTTTGTGCTTGTGATTTGTTCATGTGTGGAACGTTTGTCCCTGGTTCTTGTGTGTCTTTTGGTGTTTTCTGTGTTCATTTCGTGTGTGTGTGTGCGTTTGGGTGTGTGGTTGTGTGGTTGTGTGTGTGTGTGTGTCATGCTGTCTGTCGGTGTTTTGGTTGCGTCTTGCGTGTGGCTTTGCCTGCTTGACTTTACTACTTTTCCATTTACAACTTATCTTGTTGTGTTGGAAGTTCTTTCAATTGCAACACGAAACGTGTTTCTTACCTTACTAACAGTTTCGTCCACTACTGTGGACATCCTCAAAGCTACTGTCCGTTTGGCGTACACTGGGTTGAGCACAGGATTTTCCGTCAATCCGGTAGATTGACTAAAACGGGATCATAAATTTCGAGAGGTAAATTACCTCGAGAGGTAAGCCCCCTGGTCCCTGTTCATGACCGCTGATTGCATGGACAGGTGTATCGCCTCTTTGATCTTACGGGTTCTCCAGTCCCCTTCCCTGTCAACTACTTTTGCGCCGACCCAGTCTATTTCATGGTTTGCAATGTTTTGGTGGTCCGTGATTGCACCTTTTTCATACGTAGATTCTGAAATTTTTCTAGTATATATGGCATGTTGGCTCTATGTTCAAAGTCATTTTGGTGCTACCCAAAGCGTGTCCTAAATTTTCTACCTGAGTCCCAAATATACACCTTGGTATAGTTCTTACAAGGAATGTTATATACAACTTCAGATCTATTCTCAATGTCTTGTTTATCTTTTAGATGTACAACCACATTCCTAATAGTCTGGTGGGGTTTCATGGCCGTGTTGATTTTATGTATTCTTAGAACTCGTGACGAGTCCTCGTCTCCGCTGATCCTTGTCTGTTTTCCTTTTTCGTTTATAACTATCCTTCTTACTCTAAGACTTATCTTTTATTTGGTCTTTTACTTTCTTCACTGTCCATTTAGAACACCCAAACTGAGCCAAAGCCTTTTGGATATAACTTTCCTCAATTTTCTTGTCTTATTCCTCTGTGACTAAGTTGTAAAGCATGTCTAGTAGGGATCTAACTACACTTGGTTTATGCTGTAAAAGATGGTGGGAGGATAAATTCAGGTATTGGTCTGTAAGGTATTTTCCTGTGTTATACTAGTAGTTTAATTGTCCCATCCGACTTTCTGGTTAACAAAATGTCCAGAATTGGTATAACTCTATTACACTCTTCTACATAAGTAAATTTAATGTTCCCAGTTTCAACAGTATTCAAATGATCGTTAAGATTCTGAAGCTCACCCTTGTTTATCTTTTCCAATACATCATCTACATACCGTTTCCATAGTGTCGGTTTGCAGGCCAAGGGGCGGTTGCCAAGGTTTCTCTTTCCAAGAATTCAATGAACAAATTTGCCACCATAGGGAACACTGTGCTACCCAATGCGGTGCCTCATTTCTGTTTGCATCACATGTTGTAGTTTCGCTCTTCACAAACAACAACTTTGACAAGGCCATGCCAGTCATTCGTGAACGATTGGAGCATAATAAAACCTTGAAGAAAAGAACAAGTTTGAATGTTCATGACATAATGGAGTTGTGTGAGTTAATCTTGACAACAACATATTTCACTTTCAGAAGAACCTTCTACAAGCAGAAATTGAGCACCGTAATGGGCAGCCAGGTGTCCCTTATAGTGGCAAGTTTGTACATGGATTTCTTGGAAAGAGAAACCTTGGTAACCGCTTATTTGGCCTGCACACCGACACTATGGAAACGGTATGTAGATGATATATTGGAAAAGATAAACAAGGGTGAGCTTCAGAATCTTGTTGATTATTTAAAGACTGTTGATGAAACTGGGAAATTATTACATTTTGCTCATATAGTGTAATGAAGCTATATCATTTCAGGACACATTGATAACCAGAAAGTCGGATGGGACAGTTTAACTACTATGTAGTATACCGCAAGAAAACCCATACAAACCAATACCTGAATTTCTCCTCATATCATCCTTTACAGCATAAACTACGTGTAGTTAGAACCCTACTAGACAGGTGTTACAAGTTGGTCACTAAGAACCAAAGCAGAAAAATCGGGAACATTTATATCCGAAAGGTTTTGGCTCAGCGTGGTTATCCTAAATGGACAGTCATGAAAGTAAGAAATCAAATAAAAGACAAGAGTATGAAGATCAGCGGAGACGGTTCCCTACCTCAAGAGTCAGTCAGAACGTGTGAGCAGAGTTCTAAGAAAACACAAAATCAACACGGTCATTAAACCCCACCAGGCTATTAAGAATGTGGTTGTACATCAAAAAGATAAACAAGACATTGAGAGTAGATCTGAAGTTGTATATAGAATTCTTTGTAATAATGGTACCAATGTGTATATTGGGGAGTCAGTTAGGAAGTTTAGGACACGCCTTGGAGAACACAAACAAGACTGTGAACATAGAGCCAACATGACTTATACAAGAGCGACAAGAAAACTTTCAGAAACTCCGTATGAACAAAGTGCAATCACGGACCACCGAAACATTGAAAACTATTAAATAGACTGAGAGGGCGCGAAAATAGTTGACAGGGAAGGGGACTGGAGAACCGTAAGATCAAAGAGGCGACATACCTACCCATGCAACCAGGGTCATGAACATTGACCAGGGGACTTGCCTCTCGAGGATTTATGATCCTGTTTCGGTTCGTCAGTCTACCGGAAATTGACGAAAATCCTGTGCTCAGCCGAGCGTACGCCAAACGGACAGTAGCTCTGAGGATGTCCACAGAAGTGGACGAAACAATGGAATACTATGGAATTACCAACACAATGAACACTTACAAGGAACTTATCTTGTTATTTTCTAAAGCAGTTCGCTCGGCTTGTAAACGTTTATCTCAGTAACTAACTATCAGTGTTCTCATGGAGGTAACATTTTTATCTTAGAATTAAGTTTGCACCTACGCCAAACTTTCATATAAGCCCTGATTTCAGTTACATGTACCATACTTTTTACAACCATTTCATTCCTTTAGTGCACTGACTATTTGTAGTTTGAATTGTCGCAATGACATAACGGTCAAACGAAAGTTAATAAAAGTTTAAACACTGCAAAACAAGGATATGCAATTTTTTACAAGTAAAATTTGACACGCAATATGCACAAGGATAGCGACATACAAACGGGGTTGCTTTTCTCTTCGAACACCCGTCGCAAAATCGCTAAACACTTTAGGCGTCGTCGTAATCTGGTTTAAGTTACATTGACAAGAGTTGTTGCGAGAAACATATTGCTTTTTACGCACAACTTTCATGATGCTCAGCTAGTCCACTGTTGCGCACGACCACGAAGTAAATACAGATGTATTTACTTTGTGATACGACGCTATCGAGCTACTTTCGGTTTTAACGATATCCCGACAGACAGCAACCATCACAAAAATTGAATGCTGTCTTACAGTTCATTGATGAGACTAGATGCTCAGCAATTACCGTGTTAGGATGTGTCTGGTTGGACTACGTTAACATTTACTCCAGTACATTTTTGCAGAGTATACCCAGATCAGACAGCTCATACAGGGAGGTTACCAGTCGTGTCGCCCCTGGTTGTTTCGCACCTGGTCGTTTCGCTACCAATAGAGATCCTGGTCGTTTCGCCCCTCCATACCCTGGTCGTATGCCCCCCCCTACAAAAATAATACTTACGAAATGCAATTTTGCAATACTTTAAATCGCAGAAAAGTCCCATTTTGTAGAGTTTCAGAATTGTCTGATCTGGGTCTACTCTGTTTGCAAATGCGTAAAAAAACACGTTTATATGAAGGAAAGGGTTAAGAACAGGGAAAGGGTTACTAACTACTAGTATCAGTATAAGTGTAACTCCAGTATATATACTCTTTACATTAATTAAGAGTTAAACGTGTGACATGGTTTGTTAATAACCTGAGATAATTACAAGCTGTTAACATATATACTCTTTACATTATTTAAGAGTTACACGTGTCACATGGTTTTTTAATATCCTGAGATAATTACAAGCTGTCAGCATTGTTTGGTAACAGCTTAAGACAATCACACGCTATCAACAGCAAATTCATTTCAAAATGCAACAATTCAACAGTTTGAAATCTGGGCTTGGAAAACTCTTAAGACCCATTCTCAAATAAATTGGACAAATCACCGAATGAAAACGTGAAATTTCAACTACGTTGTATGTCTAAAAAGTTGTGAATATAGATATGTTTAATGTATCTTGGGCCTAATTCCGAAATAGTTAACATCAATTAACAATTAACTATGTAAAATGAGTGGTTAATGTATAAGCTATAGAAATTTACTAATGCATAGTGTGTTCATAATTCCTCTAACCTGATTTTAACAATTGTATCCGGAGCTCGGACAGTTATATAATTCAAATATTCATGTTATATATGTATGAACTGAGATTATATAGCATGAATTTATCCATTTCTGATGTAACATTTTGATATTAAGTATGAAAATTAGGAGTTTCACACCACACTCAACTTCATTAAATATAGTTTCATGAAAGTTGTCTTTGAACTTTTTCACAGTTACAAGAAGTGCAGCACAAAAAAAATGACGGCCAGGAAACGTGCTCGCTGTGTTATAAACTCATACATAAGAACACAAAATCGTTAAGACAATGTGTAAGAAAATTACTCTTTCGAAAGTCACTGTCCCGTAAATTATAGGAACGAGTCCTGTAAATTAGACTGACGAATAATATGATATACATTGCTTTATAAACAACAGCATTCGTCAAAACGAGCATTTAGGAGTATACAATTTCAAATTCAACTCTTTTTGTCATGTATGTTTTTTTACATTCAACTCTGTAAAATTACTGTCTGAGTTAAAACATCCATTTTGACTTAACTATGCACTGACCCCTGACAAATGTATGTAATGAAAATAGTTTGATTCAATCGAACAATCAATTGTTAACTGTTTGCAAGAGCTACTAATAAGATCAACAACATTGATTAATACTTGCGTTCACATAGCCCAGAAACAACCATTTGCTGGGGGAAAGTGTGTTATTTGATTGTCCCGTAAATCATAAATCATAAAATTATGTTAAAGGACTATTGGTAAAGGACATGAAGTTGAAAACTTTTTCAAGGACAGTGAACATTCTTCTCCCTTTTCCAGTAGGTGCCGGGATGTTTGTCTTGCGCATTACATTTTCTTTTTTAATCAATTTCATCAGTTTTTGTTGGCCTTAAGTTGGTTATATTTTATAGTACAGTCAAACATTGATCAGTCTATTAACATGTTTTTCTACATACTCGTAATTCAAAGTTTCCATTAGAACTAAAATTACACTTATTGTTCACCTCTTTATTGGCCCAACTAATGCACGTGTCAATAGCCCACTTCAATTAGTGTTTGAGTAATGAGTCACACAATACCTCGAGACGAATAAACACAATCACAACATATGAATAGACATACATATTTTGACAGACAGACAAAAGTAGGGATGGACGGACAAAACAATTCATCCTTTTAACTGGATTCAAACCTGTCGATGTGAACAAAACTATTACTATAATTTACAGGACAAAAGGAATTATAATTTGACACTTGGTGAATGTATGTGTAGCTTTGTAAATATCTTTTTGAAAGGAAACATACTTGACTATATTTTGCATGTAGATCGAGCAATAGGAATTAAAGCAATGAAGTGAATGTTTACTCTTCGTAGAAGAAATACCAAGTAAACATTTTCGTGAGTTAAAAAAAAGTTAATATAGCAGTGAATAATTTCTGAAAAATTTCTGCAAATAATTGCAAATTATATATAGCCATTCTTGTTTTTATTTAAACATTTATAATTTCTAAATATTTAAACTAACTTAGCGTTTGAAAAATTGTAAAGAAATACTTTAATATTGGCTTCCTCATCTACGGGACAATTGAATCTAAGCAACGTTTCCGAACTTAAATATGGAATATTTAAACAATGCGAAAAGTTACTTTATTCAAACGTCGACAATTCGGTATTAAAATCATAATTCTGAAATAATATGTGAACAAATGCAATGTGGCAATCCTGTAAGCTATTTCTGCAAAAATGTCAAATGATTCACCGTTTTTTTAGGAAATTGTGGAGACGAATTTTGTAGCAAAATGACTTCTTCCATGAATTATTTACATGTGGCTGTGGTTTAAGTATTGAATTAAACGTAGGTGTATGGCATAACACACGGAAATGATGTAAGGTGTGACTGGAGAAAGATTTTTGTCTCGTAGATTAGGCCTCGTATATTAGGAGTTTTTCTTTTCCGCTGTATTTGATTGGCCAGCAAAATGTTATATGTTTTCTCAAAGTACTTTTCATAGGTTATTTGGTACACAACATTAGCAAAACAAACACAAAATAGTGTTTCATGGGAAAACGAATATGTATACTTGTGAAAATTCGTAGATTAGAAAGCTACATTTCCGAAGTATAATTTAGAAAATCTTTTTTCATACACATGTTATACATTATTAAAGGGTGAATGAATATGACATTGTAGAATTATCGTGCAGTATGTGAGATTCTATTTAGAGTTTAGCCTCGTAAATTAGGTCAGCTTTGGCGACATTGTATTAGCATGTCAGTGTATTTTAATGTTTGGTTGCATTAGCACCGTTTTGTCTTCATGCTAAACATACATTAATAATGAATAAATGCAGGGGTTTAAATCGGGCATGATTACATTCAACACTATTTTATGAGTACAATAAAAACTAAAACTGTCCATGGCGACATGCAAATTCCACCACGCCTTGCAGTTTTAAAGGCATGGAAAGCCATTTAGAACATTTTATGCCGTAAAAATGTTTATGAAATAATCTTAATATAATGAAATTTGCGAAAAACAATGACACGACGTTAATTGCTTTTAATTGGCGAAATATCAGTTGACTTACATCGGCGACATTGATTGTCCATTATTTTTGAGAACGAGTCTTAATCAGGTTTCATAAGTTTAGAAAAAAGTTTGGATCCTAATCAAATAACATTTTTTGCTGGTTAATTTGTATGTATTATTCGGATGTTTACCAAACAGGGTAGACCCAGACCAGACAGCTGGTAGGATCTTCTTTGATCTGGGTCTGCACTATATGCATTTAGAAATTTCTTGATTTGATTCTCTAAGTTCTAATGGTTGAACTTTTGACAAAATATACAACAGGAAAAGGGTTATTCTCAGAAGCCAGATTGCTAACATATTGTATATAGTGGGCGAAACGACCAGGGGAGCGAAACAACAAGGTACAAAACATCCTGGGGACGAAACGTCAAGGGCGCGAACTGGTTAGTGGGCGAAACGTCTGGGTACCATACAGGGACACCTTGATTTTCTGTCACGAAACTAAATTCCAGAAAACTATAATGTTGGGATACAATGATACAATGGGTACAGATAAACAAAAAGTCTTGAGGCGTGAGGGGATTTGCAATAATGAACTAGTCAGTTAGGTCGAAGTAATCACATTGTTTTATCAATGAGTTTTTGGTCATGCGTTAGAGTCCCGTCAATAACATGTTATTCTTTTTTCTGTAACCAGGTGTTCTTATAAAGAAACATATCCGCTCAGACCCGGGATCGAATCTGGATCGCAGTCATGCACTCTACCACGTCGCCATAAAAGCGCTCTTGTACAGCAAGGCCGTACAAGTGATTATAAACCTACACATTGTGACATACTCCCCAAGCAATTTGAAATTCGTCCCAAATTTCCATGGGTATGGGAACGATTGAAATCGAACTCGGAGCTCATGCAGTGTAACAGTCACAGTCCCCGTTGGGCGCCAAATGTAACCGGGTGTTCTTATAAAGAAGCATATGTTGAACCGTATATGTCACGGATCGAATATGTAACACATGTGTGATATATTAGACCGTAAACGTCACAACTGACAAATGTGTCATATTCGTTTGCCCAGTATTAGAGTAAAAAGTATAAACGTACATGCCACATACGTTGTGATATAAAACAATTGCCATCATTCACCATCACCATCATCGCCATGATCATCATCATCATAATCATCATAATCGACATCCTCCTCATAATAAATATGATGAAATCATCATCATTATCATCGTCAGCATCATCATCGCCGCCACCACCACTATAATAATTAGTATAATCAGCATAATTGTTTTCGTCAGTATCATCGTAACGACCAGAATCGCGATCAGTATCATGACGCCAACCATCATTATCATCATCCATTATCCATCATCATCATTATTATCATCATCTTTTTCATCACACCATAATTCACCATCAGCATCAGTATTCAAAATAATTATTATCATCACCATCACTATCATCATCGTCGTATCCAACATCCTGATTACCGTCATCGCCAAAAAACATAATCCTTAATACAACCATCATCATCAATAACAACACCCTGGTCTATTCAATTCATCTCCTTTTATTTAGCGTTCTTGTGTGTTGTTTCTGCATAACGGAGAGTGATTTTCACTTCATGTGGAAAGGGGTATCTAATTCAGAGAACAAACGAAAGTTTCATAACTGTAATAATCAAGAAACTGATACAGCACTGAACAATTTAACGAATTAAAAAGCCTTGTCATTATGTGAAGTATATTTGTACAGTTTCATGTGATTGCATTTATTTGCCATTTTAACATCACTGCCGCAAATATGTAACATCTATGACATACCCGTAAATGAACTCATACGCAAATAAACAAGAAACTGATATAACTATGAACACTAATTTCAAAGAATTAAACGACATTGTCATACATGTTATTTCTATTTAATAACTATGTCATACACGTATTTATTTTAGGCATATTTGTACAGTTTCATGTACCTAGGCTACGTTTATGTGCCATTTTAATATCATGGCGCAAAAAATGTAATGTCGATAACCTTACCAGTTATTGGCGCTAATGTGCACATAAACAGGAAACTGATACAACTCTGAACATTGGTCCAAAGAATTACAATACATTGTCATTCATGTTATTTTAATATAATAACGATGTCATGATTGTTTTAAACATATTTTAACTTCATTGCCGCACGTATGCATACAACTGAAACATAATATCTAGTGGTGTTTCCAATAAAATAATTAATATAATAACATTTGATGATGATGACGATGATGATGATGATGATGATGATGATAATGATGATGATGATGATGAAACGTTTGTGGCATAAGTAAGAATTCAATAAAATGTGATTGTTAAATAATACGTGCTTTTTTCTAAACAGATATATCTAGCAATTAACAAATGTGACGGATTGATTGCCATTTTCGTTTTTATGTCCACTTTTCTTTCTTTTCCTTTGCACGAAATAACCCTGATTTTGAAGTATTACACGGTGTGCTAGTTACATGACAAATAAAATGGTTCCAGTATTAGGAAGTATAGCGATAATGCTAGAAAAATAATTGAAAATGTTATAGATGTATTGTTATGAAACGAAATAATTTAAATAAAATGATGGAAATGAAAATATAAAAAACACCAGAAAACTGTTTTGAAACTCATATATTTACAAATGAAAAACAAAAAATATATGCATACGGCAGGCCTCAATCTCGCATAATTCAAATTATTTTTAAAGATTAGGGAGCCGCTTTGATTATTGGTCCTCCGCACTACCCATTGCGCCACGACATATTGTATATATATTGAATGATGATGAAATTATAAATTTAAACAATTAAGTTCGATAGAAATATGTCACATGTTTCCCAACAACCTATTGAAATGGAATAATCCAAAGGTCATTACTCAGAGGTTGTGGTGTCAAGCGGCTTGCGAGAAGTAAAGTGTACTTACTATGTTTTCATCATTTGGATGGAATGCCGCTGAAAATTCGCAATAATTGAGGTTTCATAATGTTGGCCCGCAATCTTTTAGAGTCTTTTTTTCTATGAAGAGCAAGTCGCAAAGCGCCTTGTGAGGGATATACCTTAACCATTTCCCTGATCAGAATGAATATAAGAAATAATGCAAGTACAACATTAAAATGGAATCGACCCGGCGCCATGGGTACAGTCAATTCCCTCTATGATATATGGTTAACCCAGTACAAATTGCGTATCAAAAATGGATTAGGCTATTTCGAGAGTTTTCATTGGAAGGCATTGACTAGTGCCAAAATTCTCAATTTGACATGTAATTTTCTGAGAAATGAAATTAAGGCGAAGCAGTAAATCGGGTAATAATTCGTGGTACATTTAGTTTTTTAGAAATGTTTTATCTCTACATGTCGGACCTTTTTTATTTTCTTCTGTGAGTCATCTGCTGCCTATTTTTGAAATGGACTCGAATCAACAAATTACAGTGAATAAAATGTGTCAAACACACATATTCGATATAATGCCTAGTAATAGACATGAGAGGGTGCAACAAATAAGTTTTATTGTAAGTGAATGAACTTCACTAATGAATGACGATGAAGCCACAAAGCGGCCTGTGAGAAGTATTTTTCTATAATTTCGACCGCATCTGTCAATACTGCCGATCAAATACAATGATTAAGGTTTGATTGTGTGGGGACGCTGCAGGTAGGACTATGTTTTATTACATAATCATTCGTTGTTATAACGAGCTATCCACGAAGTGGCTTGCAAGGAATATGTTGTATTTTAGCTCACCTGAGTATGTTCAGGTGAATCTTAGGATCGTCCAGCGTCCGACCGTCCATCAACAGTTGCTTTAAACACCATCTCCTCCGCTACTACATGGCAGAATGTAACCACACTATAATCAATTGTATTTATTACAATTTTCTTTCGACCTGCTTTGAGCAAATAGCGGTCTTAAAGACCAATAATTAGACTTCATTTCGACGACCGCTTAAAACAGGTTATGTTGTAAATAATTCTTCACTAAACGTCTGGTCTTTATTTATTTAAGTATTTTACCGCAAAATAATATTCGTCTGCAAACAATATCGTCTGCTAAAGTTAAAGAACGTACTTTGCTCAACTGCTCCGCTTAATTGTAACTTGTGTGTCAAACAGCTGACCTCCTGATGAGATGCCGAGTTATTTCTGGATCAAACTTGTTTGCAAAAGGTTTGCACAGATTTGGCTATTAAAGCAAGCACCGTGAGTCATTTTGCAATGACATCGGTGGGAAAAAAAGTGAAATACGAAAGTCGAGCTACAACACAAGCAAAATGGTCTAGTTTCATCAGGTCAGTCTACAACAGACGACAATCACTTTTACACTAGGAATATTTGAGACGACAGTAACGCCCCGCTAGGGAAAACATTTAAGACGACGGTAACGCCCAGCCAGAGGAAATATTTAACAACGAAAACGCACAGCCAGGGGGAACAGTCGAAAGGACGATAACGCACAGCCAGGGGAAACAGTCGAGAGGACGATAACGCCCAGCCAGGGGAAACAGTCGTGAGGACGATAACGCCCAACCAGGGGAAACAGTCAAGAGGACGATAACGCACAGCCAGGGGAAACAGTCGAGAGGACGATAACGCACAGCCAGGGGAAACAGTTGAGATGACGATAGCGCACAGCCAGGGGAAACAATCGAGAGGACGATAACGCCCAGCCAGGGGAAACATTTAAGGCGACGGTAACGCCCTTGCAGGGAACATATTTGATAACGGTAGAGTCCAGGAAGAGGAGACATTTGAGATGGCAATCCTATTCCTTCTCCATATTGTAATATATCAACCTTTCTCTGTAATGGTCATAGTTTCAACACCTTAAACAATCCGGATCCAAACTGTACAAATATTCTGAAAGTGGCGATCCTTCGAAAGCAAAAGTAGCAATGAAAAAAAAACAATTAAATTGCAGACTCAGTTTTATTGAGTCTGTTCATGAGTTAGTAATTAAATGTGCAACATTACTCATGTTCCCTAGTACCGGCTTTAAGTGGTATTCGATTTCCAAAACTAATAACATCAAAACTAATGATCCCGAAGGACCAGAAACATATAACAATACTGAGAGTGAAGTACGGTGCAACATTTTACGGCTGTCACCTATGCGCTGAACACCTGCTGTTGTGAAGTACATGGAACCGTTTATAAAACGTCGTGTAAATATATATATTTCTGATTATCAGACTTACTTATAGTTACTTCACTTAGTTCGGAATGTGCCATTTGCAATGGCTGTTTTACTTAAAAGATACAAAACAACATGGTCAGATAAGAATGATTTTAATGTCGTTTCCGTGAAAAATTAATTGTCACCCAGTTTCCGCGAATAATAAAGACGTGAAAATTTAATTTGAAGAAGATTCGTTAAATTTGCGTCCGCGTAAAACAACACTTATACGGTATATTCTGAAAGTGCTGTTGTGAACAACATTTATTATGAAAGTGGGTGATCACATGTCTAAAGTGACCATTTATTTATTGAAAATAGGAGTTTCAAAGGCATGTAGTTGCTTAATGTATGGGCTATTTGGGATTTCTGTATTACTTTTAACCTGCATTAACCTATCTGTGCCCAGTGGTTCTTCCATGCTTATATATTGGATCGGTCCATTTTTATTATCTAAGGGATAATCATCTGGTCTCAAATTTCATTTTCGTTTCTTTTTATATTGAAATTCTTATCAGCAAACAGTGTATACTCTGATCAGACACCGCCGCATCATTAGTTATACCAATAACGTAGTTTATAAAGCACTTGTTGTAAAATACATTTGCATAATGTTACGTTTCCACTAGCACGACCTTCTACCTAATCACCATTTAGACTCAAACAGGTTTGGACCCGTTTGCACATCGGACACACAGTCCTTCTTGTCATAATTGCGTGCTGCAGTGCAGTTATCTCGCTAGCTTTGATGCAACGACCGCGAAAGTTGATCCTAAGGAGGCTCGTTTGTCTTGGAGAACCTCGGGAATGGCCACTTCGATCTCCTGATCTGACATCAATGGACTTTTCCTTTGGAGTTATTTAAAATATAAGGTTTATACGACAGTGCCAGCAATTCTGAATGTCCTTCATGCTAGAATAAGGCGCGAGATAACTGCACTGCATTGCACAAGGATGACAAGAAAGGCTGTGTGTTCTATGCGCAAACGGACTCAAACCTGTTTGAGTCTAAATGGTGCTTAGGTAGAGGGTCGTGCTGGTGGAAACGGAACATTATACAAATGTATTTTACAACAAGTGCCTTATAAACTGCGTTATTGGTACAACACGTTATTACATGTAATACTTGAAGTATTTCTGTGATACAAATTTATTAGGACTTCAGTTAATCAAATGGGATCACATTTGATGAAAATTATTAAGCTGTTATATTTTCCTTTAAATGTAATATTTTACAAGTGTATTACATAACTTTACAATTGTTACCAGTTAATTGTTTCAATAAACATTGGTGACACATTTTGCGGTGAATAAATGAGATAACAGGTTAGGTTCTTTTCAAAAGCACTATTTACATCCATAATCCTTTTTCTGGGAAAATTGAAAACAGGATGCCTTCAGTATTTACGCAATATTTAAAATATTATAATATCATTTAAGTTGTAATTTTACACAAATGTGAACCAATGTTGTACCTGAACACTGGTATATTACACTTGTCTATCGGTTAAATAGCCTTTGGGTAATAAGGAATTTAAATAGGGTTGCATTTTTTCTGGGACACCCTGTATTATCTTATTACACCCCATCTTACGAAGTTTCTCTGGGCATATAGGTTTTGGCCCGCCGTCCATCATTTCATGCATCCGTCCGCCAGTAACACGGATTGATGGTTATGTGACACTGATAACAAAAAGTCGTCTGCGTTGTTCTTTTTATGTGACTAAATTTACATTTTATGTGACTGTTTTGAACAAAAGAATAGTCATAACACTCAATTCGTGAGAACGTCCGTCAGTCCATCCGTGCATCACTAAACAATTGTACCCATCTTGACCAATTTATCTCACGTTAGATTGAAGATAAGTCATGATTAAAAGTACATGTATCAGTCATGCAGGAAACACAACATACAAAACACACAACCGCCCAAACAGCACCATGACTACAAACAGCAAATGTACATGTTTATAAAAGACACAAAAAGGCCCACAGACATTATAACAAACAAACAATAGGGGGAAGATCGAAGTACCGCCTTGGAACGGTCAGTGACAAATGTCACTGGGGGTTAAACCGGTTTTGGGTCGCCAAACATCACACTTATTCCATCTCCACCCTAAAAGATAAACAGCTTTTTTGAGTTATTCAGAGGAATCTGTCATTTGAAATCACATGTTTGTTTATGAAAATGTGGCGGCATGGGGTTTGTGAAACTTAAGCTCTAAAGGTAACACTTGCATACACTGAATCTAACCTGGATCAACATTTTTTCGCAATTATCATTCGGATCGAGGTTAGTATGGACACTTTTAATATCTTTAGGTCGAGTTTAACAGCGACCTGTAACATGTATTGGTACTGTTTGCTGATAGCCCACCGCTGTACGAATAACATTAAGTAAATTTAAGTAAGAAGAAGAAAGAATTTGCTTAAAGGTTTTTGGCTGTCTTTTGCTATTAATTATTATTTTCTTCTGTAGCACACTTTTCATTCTATCACTCTTCTGCATGATTACTTTACATGAGCGTATAACTGGAGACATATTTATATTTCTAGGGTTGTATGTAGACACAAATGGGATCTCGTTATACGCAGAGGTATCAACGTCTGTGCGGTCAATTGTACGAATCGGTCCTTTGGATTTTGACTGTTCTATTCCATGCTGTATAAGATCTGGGTAATGTTGTTGGTGTAGCTGTGATTTTTATTCTGAGAGTCACTTTTCTTGTAAATATTTGTCTTTCACGATAGTAATTATTCTAGATGCTAAATTAAACGGTATGTTGAATTTCGTATGTTTAGGATGACAAGAACGGGAATCGAGGTAATTATGCGTATCAGTAGGTTTGCAGTACAGGTCTGTAGTAATGTTATTTCCCAATTTTATGACTAATATGTCTAGAAAAGGCCCATAGCGGTATCATCTTCATTACAAGTAAACTGTATGCTGGGATTTAGTTTGTTTAATTCATGCAGGAAATCTGTAGTGTTGATATTCTTCTGCAATATTAAGAAACAGTCATCCAGAAATCTTTTCCAATTGAGTCTTAGATAATTTGAAAATTCACTGCCGTATTTTGACTGCATCCTCTCGTAAAGAGTCTCCTCCAAATATCCAAGTACTAAAGTTGCATAAGTTGGTGCGACGATGGTACCCATAGCTGTACCTTTTTTCTGAATATAGTATATTCCATCAAAGTAGAACACATTGTTGTTCAATATAAGTGAAGTGATTCAATTATGAAGCTATGTGGAAATCGTTTATCAATCTTTTCGGGAACCTTTTCCATCCAGAACTGTACCGCCTTAAATCTGAGGTCGTGTGGAATATTTGTAAATAAACTAATTACATCGAATGTCACAAGTTTAGATTCCTGATCCTCAATATACTCTGGTAAATAGAAAATCTAAATCATCTCTAATGAAACTAGGTACACATTAACATAAGGGTTTGGGGATGATATCCATAATATAATAACAGAAGCAAATAGATCAGACCCTGCTCAGACAGTTCATATAGGAGTCGTCTGATCTGGGTCCTACCGGCTTGCAAAGGCGTAGAAAGACGTAGAAAGGCGTTTTTTTTTATGAATTATAAGGTTAAAACGGATGGCGCTTCTTCGCACGATAAAAATATCGAAAATAATATCTACAAACAGTTCTTGTCCACAATGAACTGACTTAACCCCTTACTTCATCTAACGCCTTTTCAAGCCTTTGAAAACAGAGTAGGTGCAGACCAGACGGCTTTTATAGGTGCAGACCAGACGGTTTCTATAGGTGCAGACCAGACGGCTTCTATAAGAGCTGCCTGATCGGAGTATTTTCTGTTTGCGTATAAACGTATAATAGAGCTGCCTCAGCAGCTTCTATCAACATCAGAAATTCCTGTGTGTATTTGCCATCATAAAATATAATGTAATTAATATTCATGATGCCATTAAACTTATCATGAGTATTTAACAGTGAAAGGGTTCGATACAAATCAAACAAAAACTTCGTAATACGTTGGCACGTGATGAAAAGAGATATTAATCTTCCCTACATATAAATGCTTTCTTACACATTTGCAAACAGTGTAGGCAAAGACCAAGAGGTTCCTGTCGGAACCGTCGGATCAGGGTATGCTCAGTTTTCCGGTAGAAAATTATGCAGTTTCCAAAACCGCGAAAACATCCAGTTTTCAGTTCCTTTTTATTTATTCAATCTAAGTGTATATATGGGGTTATGGAATCTTGAATAAATAGTAAACATGGAAAGGGTTATAGCTCAGAGTATTGAAGACGTTTATTACTACACAGCCTCACGGCAGTCATTTAGAAAACTTGTCACATCGGGGTTCTGAATTAAACCGTTATTCCATAGATACGCCAATTTATTTTACTCCATGAATATTCATGAAAGAAATAATTACATCATGCATTTCAATTATAATAATTGGTATGATAGCATACGGACACGGGAATGTTTGGCCGTCACAGAAGCTGCAAAATCATATCTACATTATATCGTAAGCAACATAGCAGAGCCTTATCAGAATACTCCTTCAGGAGCCGTCATATCTGGAACTACTTTGCCAAAGCGTAGATAGACGTATATATGGAGTAAAGGGTAAAGCATTTGCAAACAGAGTAGATTTACATCCTGCGACTCATAAAGGATCCGTCTGATCAGGTTCTGTCCAGTTTTCCTGTGATACAATAAAGATCTGGGCCCATGCTTATAAAGCTTTTTAGTTGAGTCGGAGAGGGGATCGGTTTATTTACACTGTTTTGTCTTTTAGGGTGGAGATGGAATCAGTTTAAAACTTCAGTGATTATGTTCTATTTGTCACAATGGTTTCCAAACATAACTTTAACATAGGCGTCAGACATAATCAGTAGGAGAGAATACGTTAATAGCCCAATACAAATATTCTGCTAAGATAATCGGCTGCTTCGGTTTTTAAAGTGGACCACATTTATCGATCTTCGCATCAGGACCCCAGTTGTTTGAAAAGTTTGAATGAGTCAGAGATAAGTCACAATTGCCTGGCGTAGAAGTTTATTATAATTTCAATCTGCTTGATTAATATCGTAATTAGTTATGCTATTTACAGACTGAAACTGTAATATTTTGTATTGTACAACTTTTCAGAACTCTGTTGATATGCATTTGAATGCATTTGGAAACGGAGTAGACACAGATCAGACCGCTCCTGTAGGATCCTTATGATCAGCGTCTGCCATGTTTACATATGAAGTTAAATAGACATGATTCTAAAGTGTCTGCAATTAAGCTGCTACCTGTTTAAAAGATCAATAATGATGTGTTTGAGTCAGGTTCAAAGAAAGCTGGACAGTCTGCGACATTTTGGGACAGTCCTCCTGTATTTACATATAATGTAGTTTACTGTACAAATAAAAATGACGCCGGGTTTAAGTGGAAGTAGGGTTATCTGCGACATTTTAGGCCAACCCTCGTGTATAAACATCTATATAGTGGGGTATATAAATGGTTGATAGAAAATGCAAGTCAAGGACTGTACGCTTTATTAAGAGAAATATAACAGAAAGAAACTTCAGTTATGATAAAGTGAAATTTATAATTGAGATAATTGTATTATTGTACTTGTACTGATTTTTGAATGCATGCACAAAAAGGAATAGCGTGGTTTAACATTCAGAGAAAGACTGCCATGTTACGTCAGTAGTGGATAGCCAATCGAGTTGTTACTGTTGTACACATATGGACTCGAATTAGGTCTGGAGCTCTGACATCTGCAGCCGGGTCCTGTGGTAAATTAAAAAGTGTAAAAAACAGGAAAGTCTTTGAAATTGATAGTGAACTTTATTGCGAAAAATTGTAAAACATAAAGCAAATATAGTTTTTGAAAGTATTTGAAAAACAATATGAAGGAATATAGTGAAAGTTTTGAAGACATAGGGCAGATATAGTGAAAGTCTTAGAAAAACAAAGAGAAAAATAAATTGAAAGTCTTTGAAAAACAGTGAAAATTAGAAAGAAAAAGTATAGTCACACCATAAGATGAAAACCATGAAAAACAGTTGCACTAGGGTAACCCCCCCTTTATAGATCATGGCCATAGTAATTAAAATACATGTACAAAAGTATCAATGCTCACCTTATAGCCCAGAAATAGTTTCTGTCAATAATATTTGTACACAGCATGTGTTGGTATTGATACAACAGTAAATTGAGATCAGTTATTATTTTACCAGTAACCAGAGCACAACCTGATTAGACGACTACTACAGGAGCCGTCTGATCTAGGCCTTCTCTGTTTGCACAGACGTGAAAAGGCGTTTTTATGAGAGAAAGGAGGATAAAGACATGCATTATAAAGTAAAAAATGTACGCTAATTAGCACACTCAGATTAGTATCATTATCAACCTGCATCTGCAAACACAGAAGAACCAGATCAAACGGCTTCTGTGGGAGCCGTCTGATCGGGATCTGCTCTGTTTGCTTATGGTGTAACATAGATTTAGTTCTATAGCTTCCGAATGAGCCAAAATGTCCTGTGTCAATATGCCATTATAAAAATAATCTTATTTCTATTTATGACGTCATTATTTCTTACATTGATATATATTAGGGAAAGATTTAAACATACCATGTGCAGAGAACCACAGCCATGTTACCGCGGTCCCAGTGGACAGCATTTGCCAGTTGATGGCTGACAGCTAAACCCTTCTGGACAACTTCTTTGACCAGGCGTAACATTACAGAATTCTTTGCATCCTGTGGTGAAAAACAAAGTGAAAAAATATAGTGAAAGTCAATGAATTACATAGTGAAAAATATAGTGAAAGTCTTTGAAAACAAGGTAAAAAGGATAGTGAAAATCAGAGAGAAGAGGAATAACGACAAAACATAAAAATTACTATGCTAGTAGTTTTGAAGTTCTGCTGTATTTTGGCGAGTTAGAAAAGTTGTTAAATGCGAGCCTTGGCGAGTAATTCTTTTATCATGCAACACAAAGAAATAATGTAGGAAATGAAGAAAAAGAAAGTTTGCTCAAGCGGTTTCGTCCCCTGAATAAAAATGTATGTGACGTCATATTGGCGTGCAGTGACGTCATCTACTTTTAAAACATAAACAAACTTGATTTAATCATTTTATACGGACTAATAAGTGAGACAAAGATGAGCACATGCGTTTAATTGGACGATTATGTTTAATTCCGCCTTTTTCTTCCTTCTGCATTCCTCCTATTTGCTGAACCAAACTTGCATCCAAGTGGGTCAGTACACATGCACTATACCTCACAAAATACAGCGTCGGTGTGGAAAATAGTATGCTAGTAGGAAGTGGCTATATTTGGTGACGTTGCATGATAAAATGTAAACAATAAGAATATAGGCACTGGAGTAATTAATTACCCCTCTATATTTTGTAGAAGATGTATGTTCAAACTGGGACACGAATAAAATTTCTGTGAACGTCTTTCTTGTAAGAAATAATGACTTAAATATATTTTAAACAATATCACAATACAAAAATATTAACTGTTTGGATTCACTCTCTAAATACACATGCTTTAAAACGCGTTAATGGGAGAAAGGGTTAACCCTTTCCCTCATATACATGTGATTTGCACGCATTTGCAAACAGAGTAGACCCATATTAGACGGCTCAGAATCTGCTCTGTTTGCTAATTGAATCTAATACATATGTTTTTCCTCGTGACCACTAAACACATATCTACTCTACGCAGGTCATTGGCGACGATACTTATTTTGACGATGTCTCAGGTTATAGAAGAAACTAGACTTTGTGAATGGTTTTATGTGATGCATAAACATTTCGTGGGTATATCTACGCACATGGTTTGTGGCCGAGATATATTGACTTTTTGGTGAAAAGTTATTGCCACCCGGTTTCTCATACAGAATTTCCCGTACAAATAGCCCTGTCAGTTGAATTCGAACAGTGGAATAGTGGAACCCGGACAGATAGCCTGCCTTTTGACCAGGTATTGTATTTTGTAACATTGTATCAGCATAAACAGTTGGACAATGAATCCTCTAGGACTAGAGGGCGATAAAGACTATGTAAATAATATCTTCCCAGCGTCGCAACCTGCAACTCGTAGGGAATCTGATCCGTCGAAGTCGATTCGGAAGAGAACTTATTCATAAACTGATATGGTTAACAGGGCTGATTGGTCCAACCACGTATCTGCCAAGAAACAGACACCAGATAGAGCTAAAGCTAATGCACGGAAGGGGTTATATTGGAATACTCCATCTAATTAGGGTGCCGATACAATCCCCGATGAGCCTGGTGACAGTATTTGGTAAGTGCGTGACGGTGAACAGCATAAATCGGGTATTGAAATTATCCTGAATAAACTAGATTCTCTATCTAAAGAGTTAACATTTGTAAACAGCAAGTTGCCAGCATGCATGGGCAAGTTAGAACTGAGCTTAAAAAACGTCTCACGGTAAAACTCTCTGATAGGATTAGCCAGCAATTATATAAGCGTGTCAACGTAGAAATGAAACGGGTCAATAAGTCTGTTGATGACCGGATAGACAACATAAGGGCAGATATTACAAGCGACATACAGGAAATACGTAGTAGACACTGTTGAAACCGTTCAATCCGGAGAAGATATCTCTGCTAACATTGTGCTTCGAAAATTACCGGAGTCTGAAAATGAACACATAGTAAACAAGGTGCAAACATTGATCCGGGACCAATTGAAAATTACAAGTATTCATGTTATAAGTGCAAAAAGACTGTCAACCGAAGGTAGATCAACAACCCTTGGAGTCGTTATTGCTACATTACGGAACACAGACGCTCGTAATCTCGTTTTGAAGGAGAAATAATTGCCGAGAAACACTGCTTTCAGACACATTTTCATACATGCGGACCAGATAAAGGCCGAAAGAGTGGCGGCGGGTAACCTGCGGTCTATCGTTGGTGCAGTCAACAATGGAGGATCCCTCTCAATTCCTGGTGACCGAGCGTATAAGATGGGTAATAATGTGCCCAATAGTTATGATAGTGGTGCATCGAGTGCGCATAGTGCAATGGTGGTTTGAACAATGCAGTTAATAATTTCAGATCCTACGGCAACCATTCTCATAGAAACAATGGCCAATGTCAAGGTCGTGGTGGTCAAGTGGCCAACTATAGAAAGTGATAGTTACTATCTAAGAGATTCTTGTACAACATACTTGATATTCTTGGCATAGCCGAGACACACATTATTGGTGACAATGTTTAAAATGTTTCTGAGTACACATGGTTTTGTAATAATCGTAAGCATCTACTCGTACATGTTAATGCAAAACAATGGGTCAGGCGGTGTAGGTTTTTTAGTTTAAAATGATCTTTTAAATAATTTTAAGGTTAATGTATGTGCTAATACACATGATGGCATAGTATGGCTATGGCTCATAGATAAGGAGATTGATTCTCCTGTATGTCCTATTTACCTCCAAATAACTCTTCAAGACAGGTAGATATTGACGAATTTAGTGTCGTCTATATATAAGTTCCAACATGAGGGACCAATATATCTCTGTGGAGATTTAGATAGTAGAATTGGAGATAATCATGATTATATAGTTGGCATTGACTGTTTACCTGAAAGAGATGTGGTAGATTTTAAGTCTAATTTGTCATTTTTGTACTTGTATTGTGAGAAACTACTGCAATTTTTGATAGATAGTAACATGTGTTTTGAATGGACGTAATTGCCTGAAGAATGATTTTACGTCTGTATCGGGCGAAGGCATTTCTGTTGTTGATTATGGTATTGTACAGCATGAAATGCCATGCATATTTGCTTATGTTTGCAAATCACGGATCTGTTGGCTGCAATCCATAGAGATACTGGTATATACGAGCTCTAATACGAGCTTTCTGCATTACTTTCACTCAGCATTACTCAGCTGTATATTATTAGTTGTTTCATCCACTAAGTGGTCGCTTTGGGCAGTCAGATTGTACTGTATTACTTTGTTTGGAAAGTAGAAAGTCCCATATTGAGTAACAACCAAGCACCATCTTACCCTTGCGTTCTCGACCCTCGACTATGCTGACAGGGGCACCTGAAATGAAATAAAATATAAATATATTATCACGAGTACATGTATGAGACAGGCAGTAAACACCACATACAAACACACAGACCATCACTAAACTGGTTCAGTGGCGCCCAACCTCGTACTTATTCCATCCCCACCCTAAGAAACCAAACAATGGTTACGATGCAGACAGAGTAACTGTAGAACTGTAATAAAGGGCACGATAAAGACGAAATAGTACAAAGTTCCGACGTCCTCTTTCTATTTTCGGATTTTAGAGGGCGTCTTCATAGAGTGTTAAGCCTTTCCTGTCGGCGTACATGGAACAAGGGCATCTTGTTTGCCGGCTGTATAAAGGTTGACAACCAGACCTTCAGTATGTTGCAGTAACTACAATATCATATCCCTTTTTATAATAATAAGTTTGGATGAATAAAGTATGAATATGGGTATGCCTAATGCTATTACGAAGTTGTAAATTATATAATTACCACTATATCCTGATATTGGAGAACATACTCTTTCCTTAACATTTTTTATCCCGAGTTTACCCGGCGTCTCATCAGCGTAAAAATTGCTTTCAACGGTTAACTGATAAAAACGACTCTCAAAATTGTCAACTTTTATACCGCTATCCGAAGCATGTCTTGTATTTGAAAACAGCTTGGATCCAGATATGACGTCTCACCAGGATGCAAGTTTCTCAAAATCTTAATCGAATCGAAAGTAGTCAGAATTGCACCAGATACAGATTTGATCAGACATAAATTGTACAGCGGAGAAAGGGTTATATCAAAAGCACATGTATGAGACGTGCAGGAAACACCGCATACAAAACACACAATCATCATGACAAGAAAGTACAGCAAATGTTCGTGTTTAGGGGAAAGTACCGCCTTGGAATGGTCAGTGACAAATGTCACTGATGGTTTAAACCGATGTAGGGTCACCCAACCTCACACTTATTCCATCCAAACCCTAATAGACAAACAGTGTAAATAAACATACCCCCTCTCCGACTAATCTAGAACAACCGCAATGGCAAATACAGCGGTAAATTAATATTTAAGTGAAACAAACTGGATGCACCTATCGCTAGTGTAAAAAGAGTAATTATATTGAAAGTACCTTTCAATATAATTACTCTTTTTACAAAAACGAAACAAATATCCGACGTCTTCCTTCCATTTCTGGATTTGAGAGGGCGTCTTCATAGAGTACTAAGCCTTTCTTGTTGACAGAGGGCCTTTCAATATAATTACCCTTTTTACAAAAACGAAACAAATATCCGACGTCTTCCTTCCATTTCTGGATTTGAGAGGGCGTCTTCATAGAGTACTAAGCCTTTCCTGTTGGTTTATGTGACAGAGGGCAGCGTGATTGTCAACCAGACATGTTATATGTTCGAGTACTATAGGATCATATCCCTTTTTTAACATATTTGATGGACAACGTGAGAAATGGGTTTGTCCGATAATTTTACGAAGTTTGTAAATTACATCACCGTAAAATCGTGTGTCACAGGACCGCCTTAAGATTGCTCATATGTTTGCCAATAAGTGAGATATTTCGATGGTGAAACTTAGAGAATGTGTTTATCAGTTTATGGTATTTATATCATTTCTTAAGCAGCTTTTTAGTTAAAATCACACTTCGACTATTATAGGCGCCAACAGAAGAACAACAAGCTATAGCGAAACGAATAATATTAGTATGACGTTAAATTTTCCCTGCTGAGGAAAATCACGTTGACAACATAAATTTTACAGCATCGGAGCAGAATACTACCTTTTCCTAGTAACGGGTTCTGTTGTTATGGATATGGAACAATTTACATTGTTATTCAACTTTTCTAACTCTACACTTACATTTCGGTCCAGAACTCGGCACGTGCATCTCGAATTCAATAGTTCTTGTCGTAACCGAGTGATACTTTCTCAACACATGTATAGGTGAATGGGTGCATTTATAGCAGACGAACTTTCATTTATATGTCTTGTGATAGTATAAAGTTATTTAACAACAAAAATATGGGGTTTGTAAAGTTGTTAAGTATATACCACAAATGTTTATCAATGGTTTGTTTTGTCTTTGGGTGTCTCTTTGTGTTTTTTTTATACACATGTACATTTGCCGTTTGTCGTCGTTGTGCTGTTATGACTGTTGTGTTTTTGTAGGCAGTGTTTCCTGCATGACTCTTACATGTACTTTTATTCCGCCCTAAACTCCAGTTATTTCGTTTGAGAGCGGCTGTTTGCATCGAATCGACGAATTGAAACCCGTCGGCCATTTTGTCTGTTTTAGCAACGAAGCAAGGCCCTCAACGTGGGGAATTCCATTGATGCTGATAGGTCCGTATATATATATATATATATATATATATATATTAAAAAATAAATTAGAAATCCAGTTTTTTACGTTTATTTGCGTTAGCGCTTTCAATGCTATTGCATATCATCAGACATTTTAAACGTATATAAAATAATAACAAGTATGACGTAACGTTATAAAACAACGGGAAACGTGTGAAGACGACGTTGCACGGCAATAAATAATTATTCATTACGTGACGTCATTAAAATACGGCAAACGTCCGAATACGACGTTGCGAAATATTTGTATATTACACAGCGGGTATTAAAATGTTTTATAACGTTACGTCATACTTGTTATTATTTTATATACGTTTAAAATGTCTGATGATATGCAATAGCATTGAAAGCGCTAACGCAAATAAACGTAAAAAACTGGATTTCTAATTTATTTTTTAATATATTCTGTATCCACGCAAGGACTATATTATTATGTTTATATATATATATATATATATATATATATATATATATATATATATATATATATATATATATATATATATCTCAATCAGAATTTCGAGGGACACACCACTCTATATCCATAGCGAATTGACCAATCAAAGTGGAGGATTTTTCTTTGCAGTATAATAAGTTGAGATATGTAAATGGAAAAGTAGTAAAGTCAAGCAGGCAAAACCACATACAAGACGTAACCACCACCAAAACACCGATAGATAGCATGACACACACACAACCACACACCCAAACGCAGACTCACACACGAGATGAACACAGAAAACACCAAAAGACACACAAGAACCAGAGACAAACGTTCCAGAGATGAACAAAATCACAAGCACAAAGACGCAAGGCAAACAAAAGGAAGGTTGACAAAGTGAGTACTGCCTTGGCACGGTCAGTAGCAAAAACACCACTGGGGGTTTAACCGGTTTACGGACGTCCTAACCTCACACTTCTCTCAAAGTCATCCTAGCTTTACAAATAGTGTAAATAAAGGTATCCCCGCTGGACTTACCCACAACATAGACGATGGTGAACACAGGACAACATGTAAAACATAGCATAATAACTGTGACAATCCGTCAAATATGTACTCAATGACTTTGCTGAAGTCAGAGCACCTGCAGGTAAGCCGTTAAGGGCACGACAGGGAAAAAGTAATACATGAGTCTGGTAAGCTCATCCTGTATCCAAGTTTAAGAGTATACCATCATAGAGTACTACCCTCGGCCTGTCATCGCGCAAGCAAAGAGGGAAACGTAGCTACCGACTGTAAAAGGGTCGATAACCAAACATGCAGTACGTTGCAGTATAATAGGATCATAACCTTTCTTTTTAAATGTTTTAATGCGTTTAATAAACAAATCGTGAAAATGGATATGACCCCGAATTTTCCTAAGTTTGTAGATAACATCCCCATAAAAGTCTGGTTGAGAAATGCCTTTTTGCAGTAACGTCTGTAGATTGCAATTATATGTGCTAATGAGTGGTAAATTTCGATAATAAAATTTAGAAAAAGTTTTCCGAAGTTTGTGATATCTGTAATCTTGCTTAAGAAGTTTATCAGTTATAACTAAATTACGTCTGTTAAAATATTCAAGCAAAGAACAGGCTCGGGCAAACCGAATACGTTGAGAAATATAAACGCCATAAGATAGCACATCTCCATCTAGTAAAGGATAATTAACAATTTTAAAATTAAAATCTTCTCTTTTATCGTATATTTTGGACGAAACTTTATCATTTGTAATTGAAACATTCAAATCTAAAACTGAAGCTATAATGTCAGATTGATTCGCTTTCTAACCCCGTTAGATACAGCACAGGGAACATCTCCGTCAATATTAGGGACATTTGCAATATTCAAATAAAAATCATCTGTTTTGTCATAAATTGAAGATGAAATACTTCCATTGTCAATAATATGGTCTACATGTAGATTAAGAAAGGCTGCATGACTGTCAGAAGGGTTAGCTTTATTCAATTTAGATAGATAGATAGATTTATTTCGGTAAAAAGTGAACATGACATGGCAAAACATAACTAAGACAACGTATAAAAAGCCATGTAATGCGCACTAGAAACCAAGGATAACACAAAAAAGGAAAATATTTTCCTTGTTTCCATTGTGGTCGTTGCTTCTAGTGGTAAGACACAGAGAGTCACGGTATCATTATTCTTTAATATGACTCTTATGAATTTGGATTATTTTGGGTAAATGGTAGGAATCATAATATCACAGAAAGGGTTATCTATATTGAAAATATCATCTAAATATCAAGAGGATTCGTTGAAGGTTTTTATGACATCTGCTTGAACATAAAACTCAACATGAAATCTCTCTCATAACATTATAAAATCTGCGACCAGTGATGCACAATTCATACCTATAGGACTACCAATAACTGACGGTATATATAGCATTCCCATAACGTACGTATCCAGAAGAAAGATTGGTGATTCGCAAACTTCTAATAATTGGTCCAAAAGTGTATCTTTAATTAAATCATGAGGAAGAGTTTTGTATAAAGTTGACAAATTGTATGTGCTTTCAGTGGATGCAAGAATCTT
The DNA here is from genome assembly GCA_963576725.1 of Azorinus chamasolen. Taxonomy (NCBI): domain Eukaryota; kingdom Metazoa; phylum Mollusca; class Bivalvia; order Cardiida; family Solecurtidae; genus Azorinus; species Azorinus chamasolen. The sequence goes on along the minus strand of OY755252.1, from coordinate 47,902,106 downwards.
TTATGTTTGTTTAATACCTCTGAAGAGTTTTTAATAGACCAGAAGAGATTTTTTTCGATTTGTTTTAAATGTTCTTTTTATCTAAATTAGACAAGAAGTCAACGGTAAAGTCAATTTTGTAGTTGACCAATACCAGACAACTCCTATAGTAGCCGTCTGATCTGGATCTACTCTGCAAAGGCATAGTAACGCTTGTTTATTTAGTAAAGGGTAAACATAGGATATGTTACATCGATAAATGCATCCATGTAAATTTATTCATTTACATGTGTTCTCCAGATCATTTCTCAAGCGTGATAATATCAAATATGTCAGATATTCTTGCTGGCGGGCTGATAGCTTTTACGTAAGGACGCGATAATGTAATCATATTAGCGTCAGATCGCCTTAGTTTACGCGTTTACCTGTCAGAGAGGTCTGGTGGTTCATTTTGAGCCGTGGCCAATCCATCGTGTTATTTTCAAAATAGTTCTAGCTTAGCTTAGGCAGAGAAGTTTGCATTAGGGTTTTCACGAACGGCAATACCATCGGCCAAGAGAATGTAGTTTTTAACAGCCTTAGGGTGGCATCTGTCGTCTTTTCGATATGTTAGGAATTCCAACACTTATACGATTATAATATTTCAACAAAAAATTCTTAATTTGGATTTCTAGACTGGGAAATTGTTTTCTATGTTTCTTATATCCGGCACTAATACAAATATAATATTTTAACAATACGTGGTTTGGATTTTCAGACTTGATATTTTCTTGCATAAAACTTTCTTGTTGTATGTGATTTGAAACTATTCTAATTACAATACCGGAACTACAAAATGACTTCTTCGTTTCTTCATATCGGATTTATATTATACATAAAATTTAACCTGGTGCATATATTTCAATTCGGATATACATAAACTTTATTACTTTTTATAACAAGATATGGAACTTTAATATGACACTTTCTGCCAACAAGTTGCCCATCGGTGTATAACTAAAATATTATCTTGCCGTTACTCAAAATAAGTAGACCATATTCATATATACCATTCAAAATAATTGTAGCAAATACTATTTTGACAATGTACAACTATACAGTAACTTAAAGCTTAAATGTACACGTACGCTATATTCTTTTAATAACGGGTGTTAATATCCTTCAGAAAAACAACGTTTTAATGTTACATGCAGTTAAAAAAATACATATTTATTGTTCTGTGTGTTACTGGAATACGGACATGGCTTTTAGAAAAGCCCTGTGCGCTTTAGGAATTTCAATAATTGCGGACAGTATTGAAATTCCTAAAGCGCACAGGGCCATTGTAGATTTTTGGAAAAATAAACAAAGTCGGAATTTCTTCATTTACATGCACTTATAAATTAAAATTATTAATATAATTAGTTTAAAGCCATATCTAACCTAGATCAGACATCTACTATAGGTGTCGTCTGATTAGTGTCTGTTCTGTTTATTTATTAAATATAAAATTCTGATATTTTTCTATGAATTCCAAAAATCTTTGTCATTTAAAAATTATATATATTAATTTAATAAATATTTATAATGTTCATGGAGTAAATGGTTGAACAAAAAAGAACTGTAATACTTACACATCAGAAAGGTTGCCAACAGAACGATGAAACAAACGGAAGCTGTCACTCTCATCTTTGACTCCAAATCAGCCTGTTCTAATAGTGTTGATTAAACCTTATTGCAGACAATGGTTTGACGAAGGAACATGCGGTGCAGTATTTATACCAGGAAATATCCTTCGACCTTTTACTCCATTTAAACTCCACCCTCTTGGAATATTTAGTAACTCAAATAGTTCATTGATATGTATATATTGGCAACTATTTCTATGAAAGGCACTATACACTCATGTCTAAAGAATCTAGAGAGCAAACACAGCAGCCCTTAATCAGGCAGCTCCAACAGGAGCTGTCTAATCTGGGTATATACTGTTTGAAAAACATGCGTACGGAAACGTATATATTAAGCTGTGAAAAAATAATGCCAGCTCCATTTAGATATTGTGCAATTTTGACTATTTCCGACCTGAACAAGCTTTGAGGTAACTACATTGTGTTGATCGAGGAGTGTCAATCAACTTGGATTCTGATGAACATCCGACTTACTAGGTGCCTCATCTAGATCCAAGCTGTTTGTAAATACGGGTTAGGTAGCAAATTGAATACTGTTTAAGTCGGTGCTAGAGGGAGTGAGTAGTGTTGCACATTTAATTACTGCTCATGAACAGACTCAATAAAACCGAGTCGGCAATTATCTGTCTGCATTGCTGCTTTTGCTTTCGAAGAATCTCCTACTTCCAGGATGTATAAGGGTAACATGAGTAGCAGTGATAAGCAGTTTGTTTCCAAATCATATGTAGATACATATAGGTTGGTATTGGTTTGAATGATATGTTCTAACCTCAAAATGGTACTCATTTGAAAATTATTAAAAAATAAACAAATTAAAAGGATTGCAGAAATTTTGCAGAACTTAAGCCGACTATATAGTTTAATTCTGGATAATCACCTGCTTAACTCTTTCCCTCATATAAAGGTGTGTTAACGCATTTGCAAACAGAGTAGACCCAGATGAGACCGCTCCTATAGGAGCCGTCTGATCAGGGTCTGCTCTGATTGCTAATGTCCTTTCTTTACTTTCTAAAATGGCTACAATGTTCCACCTTCCATACTTCATTATAACTAAGATGACCATGAATATTCAGCAAGTAATAACATTTGTAATAAACATAGAACATGGAAAGGGTTAAATGGTTATCCGTTCGTTACCACAAAAACGTCCTATTACCGAGCCGTACTCTCTTTATCAAACATGTTTGAAGCCTAGTAAGTAAGCTATTATCTGCATTTCTGCTGTGCATGTGCATGTTAAGCAGTTTTCAATGCTTTGTGCAAAGAAGGTAATTGATTATTTGCATATTTTTGCGCAGAAATGTTCTATCATTGCAGCAATTAATTCTCTTTAGTGTTATGTAAAAATTACTAATTAACCACATTAGCATAGTGCTGGCGTATCGGGTCGTTAGCCTTTAAACTGTCGACACTGGTTCCTCCCTTTCTGAGTATAAATTAAACAACATTTTTAAACAACATTTATCACTAAAACGGATGTCATTGTTTGTCTTTTAGGGTGGGGATGGAATAACTGTGAGGTTGGGCGCCCCTAAACCGGTTAAACCCCCAGTGACATTTGTCATTGACCGTTCCAAGGTGGTACTTCCATCTTCCCCATTGTTTGTTTGTTATGTCCGTGCGTCTCTTTGTGTCTTTTATATACATGTACACTTGCTGTTTGTCGTCGTGGTGCTGTTTGGGTGGTTGTGTGTTTTGTATGCGGTGTTTCCTGCATGACGCATACGTGTACTTTCATGACAGGCAATGCAGACCCTGATCAATAGGTTCCCCTTAAGGACCACAATTGATCTAGGTATACAGTTGGCACAAGCTTATATACTCGGTTTCTGCACGGTAAAGGTTAACCCCATAACTGCCATGAAAATATGCCTGTGATGTCATAGTCAAACAGTTTGGATCAAGATGAAACGCCGGTAAATCGATGTCTCATCAGAATCTAAACCTGCTGACACTCTGATATGTTTTAAAGAAATTAAAACACGACCACACTTAAATATGAAGCAGACGAGAATGTGTCCGGCAGACGATAATGATATCACTGAAAGGATTAACATTCTATCAAATGAAACAGTAAAGACGTAATTGTGTCAACTACTGTAATGATTGCTCATTATGTAATGGAAATTAAATACCATCCTATCACATATTATACACTGGTACATGTGGTTTTTATGCAATAGTACAAACATCAGCTATATCTCATGGGAAATTGCGACGGTGATATTTGCCCCATAACTGGTGTCAATGTTAGGTCATTTCGTTGCCTGTATACTGTACTGATCAATAAGTATTCAAACATTACGTACCAACCCCCTAGATCATTAACCATCAAAACACATTAACAAAACAGTAGTTAATACAAGTCCTTTCAATAGGTGATACAAAAAACAGACGAAAGTTGTCTGGATAAAAGGCCACCTTTCATGACCGTGAAAAATTTCTAATGTCACGTTCGGCATTTCTTGAAAAATCCGAAAATATTTGGGTGATGCAGAATCGTCAAAAAACAAAATTATTTTCTGTTATCAAACAGAGATCAAACAGTTTTGCAGGCCTTTATGATAATGAACCAGATTAGCTCATGGGCTCAACTCCCTGTTTAAGCCCCTCGCAGCAAGCAGTACATTGCAGTTTATGATGACATTCAGACACTATTTTCGTGTTTTTGTATTTTTAGTGGCTAAGACTAAAACATGTTCAAGAATTGATCCACCATCTTCCCAGTATTTGTTACGAAAACGATACAAATGAAATTAATTTTGGAACAGGTCTCGTATATAGGTTTTTTATTCAAAGGAAAACAACTCTCCATATTTCCATGTAAGGGTTGTGTTCCATATTGAGCAGACACATGTACCTTTTCCTTCAACTGTATACAGTGAACCCTCATTACAACGGAGGTGTTTATTTCCATACATTTTGCTGGAATAACGAGGTTGCAGTTATAAGGAGTTTAAATATGAAAGTAACCATTTGGCCAGTTGTAAACTATAGTACAAACAGGTGAACACTTAATGCAGAACACAACAAGTGCAAAAACCTTCCTTTTGGAGCTTTTTGCACTTCATGTGTTCTGCATTATGCGATCACCTGTCTTTCTGGCATTGTAGCTATTTATTCAGTGGTTGTTTCAAGAACTCAACGGTAATTTTGTTTCAATGCATACTGCCGGTATAACGAGGGTGCCATTGTAACGAATGCCGGTATAATGACGGTTCACTGTACATAAACCGGATGTATTTACTAGACAACTGAACGAATTAGAAATCCATCTATTTCAAAAGGGATTCGAAGAAGTATCTTTTAATTGAAAACGTAGTAAAGTCAAGCAGGAAAAGCCACATACAAAACGCCACCATCACCAAAACTTAAGTTATGTATAGCAATTAATCTACGTCTTTTACATTACGCCCGGTAATACATTTAATATTTAGCTTTATTTACCAAGTCTAAGTATCATTAATATTTCATTTCGTCACAAGTATGTATGGATGTTTAACTTATTCGATAAATATACAAGAAAAGCATTGATGCAAAGCACCAAGGAGCGTCCTTTACTGTTTAGTGTATAATACTCAAATGATATAATGTGAACAAGGTGTCTGCGTTACTCGCTAAAATTAGTAAATCAAATTGTTATAATAACTCATGAACAGGAACTGTAGATTCATGTCTATATTATATCAAAAGCAAACAGACCTACAGGAGCCGTCTGATCTTGATCTACTCTGTTTGCAAAGACGCTGAAATGCGTATCTATTGAGTAAAGGGTTAACCAGATACCTATAGTAACAAAATAACCCTTTCAGTGTCACACTTGGGTCTCAAACCATTTTCAGAATGAAATCAAGAAATTATGAGCTGAATTTATAATGGCATATGCACACGGAAAATTGGTATTTAGAGAAACAAAGGATTGGACGGAGTACTCGGGTACTCGGTCAAACGTAGGGTAACGACTAGCATTACTAGTTTCCGAGTACTCGCAATAAAATGATAATAATTATAATAGAAATGCACTTTTTATTAAGATTAAAATGTGGCTGTGTTTGACAGTTTAGCTTTTAATTGCCACCATCTTCACATCTTTTCTCCATATAGATGAGGTTTATAAAAGCTCCAATTGTCAGTCGAATTGCTTATCAAAATACATACTACGGATAACATAACAATACATAGGGTAACATAACATATAGTTTATTCGGCATAAAATACATATATATTTCTAGCCTTTACAAACAACTAAACTGAAAGGATTTGGTCTGCCATGTCCATTTTCTCATCGGTTTGACAAGATATGATGATTGCACTTAATAGGCTAGCAATAATTATAGTAAATGTTTTAGGTTTACAAAGAAATAACCAGAGCAAGATTTATTTTCAGTACATATATAACAATATAAAGCATTCCGTGGAGGTGTCCAATTTTGTTTCTGCTCATGATATATAAGCTTTGCTAAATTGTTGTTAATACGCTCTGCGCTTGAACTCATGACAAAAACACATTTCTTGATAGTCATTTGCAAAAGTATTGAGCTAACTATTTCAGTCTAATTTCTTGATACTGTGGACACACTAGTAGTATGGAGCTAACTATTTCAGTCTAATTTCTCTATACTGTGGATACACTAGTAGTACGGAGCTAACTACTTCAGTCTAATTTCTCTATACTGTGGACACACTAGTAGTATGGAGCTAACTATTTCAGTCTAATTTCTCTATACTGTGGATACACTAGTAGTACGGAGCTAACTATTTCAGTCTAATTTCTCTATACTGTGGACACACTAGTCGTATGGAGCTAACTATTTCAGTCTAATTTCTCTGTACTGTGGACACACTAGTAGTACGGGGCTAACTATTCCAGTCTAATTTATCTATACTGTGGACACACTAGTAGTATGAAGCTTATTATTTAAGTCTAATTTCTCTATACTGTGGACACATTAGTAGTACGGAGCTAACTATTTCAGTCTAATTTCTCTACACTGTGGACACACTAGTAGTACGGAGCTAACTATTTCAGTCTAATTTCTCTATACTGTGGACACATTAGTAGTATGGAGCTAACTATTTCAGTCTAATTTCTCTATACTGTGGACACACTAGTAGAAATTGATTTTGTATTACGTCAGTGTTGCCAAATAAGCAAGTTCGAAATTGTCAATAATTGCGTATCGACCCGTTTTTATGGCAAGATTATAAGCTGAAATTCTAAACAGCAGGTGTTAAGTGCTTATATTTACATTCGCCCTGCAATGTCCTTATATAACCTTATTTAAAAAAGAAAGTTGCATTTTCCCTTGAACGTTCATTTCAATACTGGTTTGGGTCGGTTCTCCTTTTCCAAGAATTCCGCTGTGTAAGCGCGGAGTAATACTGTACTGACCCAGTTATGACGTATTTTAAGATTTATCAATGGGGAATCGATACGTGACAATGTAAACAAAAACCACTCCACTTAATGAAACGTCAGCGATTAACGACGCCTTATTTCAGTACTTATGTGGAAATGTTTATTTTGCAATGCACGAATAAAAATGAAATAAATAAATCTAAATCAATGCTCTAGTAATGTACAGCTTCGTCTTGTATGTCTGAGAACTAAGAAGTATCTATTACCAGCAGCAAACAGGGCAGACCCTGATCAGTCGGTTCCTACATATGGGCGGTCTCATCTGGGTCTACTATATTAGTACAACAAATGGCGACTTCAACATTAATTAGATCATCACGTTATTTGGGTCTACTATATTAGTGTAACATGAGGCGTCCGATCTGGGTCTACTATATTAGTGCGATAAATGACGACGTCGATCACCATTAATTAGATTCATATTCATTAATCACGTATTTAGTGATGGTCATTGCAGAAAATGTCATGTCTAATTTACAAGATCTGAAGCAAACAGAGAAGACCCCGATCAGACCCTGACCAGTCGGCTCCTACAGGAACCGTATGATCTGGATAAAATCCTGTAATTGAACGTGTACATGATGATACAACACAGCATGTTGTCAATGGGTGTGAATCAAGTGTAGCAGACATTAACTGGAGCCCCCATGAGTTTAAAGCGTAAAACAGAAAATGGATTGCCATTCAAGCGGCCCTGAAAATTTGAAATGTGGCATCTTCTTACTGAGAATTATCGCTTGAATACATAATACTGCCAACTTTAACAGCCGTGGAGTATCAAAATATATTATCAAGTAATAAGTGAAGCTTATATAAGTCAATGTCCTTACCGTTAACAAAGACAAATCCGAGAATAAAATCCAACGTTGTGACCCGCGTTCGATCAAGTATTGGCGGTTGAGTAAATTGGCTTCGACACCGCGACCTACATTTAAGAAGATGCTTTAATACCAACATTTCGTAAATATATATGGTTTGAAATATCTTGATAATCTTTTCTTTAAACATAGCTGGAAATTTACTGATTAAAATCTTGTATTCATTCTATATTAATTTTTTATAATATGTGTTTGGGACTATTTTTCATACAATATATAGAGATCCTACTACGTTAGAAACGAACCTGGCAACGACCTATATAGCGGCTATTATTACGTGACCGGTAAAAAAATCCGTTGAAATATAAGAAATACAATGGAATATAAATATAAGAAATAAATGACGTGCTCCCGGTGTTCATGAGGTTATGCAACGCATAGGTTTATGAGCAAAGATTCACGTGAAGCCCTTCGGGCTTCACTAACTTTGCTCGTAAAGCTATGCGTTGCATAACCTCATGAACACCGGGAGCACGTCATTCATTTCTTAAGTGTGACATCCAGCAGGTGTTAAGTGCTTGTGTGACATCCGTAAAAAGTCGCCCCGTTCTTCAGTCTCAGTGTTTTTGTGTCACCTGCCGAGAGGCAGTGTGTTACTTAGGGATCACTTTTCCGTCGCCTGTCTGTCTGTCTGTCTGTCTTTCTGTCCGTCCGTCCGTCTGTCCGTCTGTCTGTCTGTCTGTCCGCCACACTTTATTTATTTTAATGTCATTTCTAAACTAATCATTATAGAGCTTTCATATTTCACAAATGTCTTCCTCTCATAGAGGACCATTGTTGTAACTAAGGTCCATCACTCTTTGCAATATATTTTTAGTTATTCCCCTTAGTTCTGATTTTCGCACTCCAGCATAGCAGTTTTTGTGTCAGTTGCGAGAAGGTGACGCATGTGTTCCTCCGAACACTCTTGTTATATTTTCAATGCACTTGCTCGATATTCTTTGAGGCTTTGTACGTTTCTTTCTTCTTTAATTTCTATATCATGTTGAATCATATAACTACTCTCCGCTACTGACGACAAATTAAGAAATATTTACTGATACAGTGAAACCCCTCTATGCCGGAGTTCTAGTAGAGAAGAAATTAGATACTGTTAGGCAATTGACTGCTTAATGCATGATGAAAGTCATGCATTACCCTGCATTAACCCGTTCCCTCATATTGACGACTTTTGACGACTCTGTAAAAGTCACTTTGTGAAACCATTGTGATAAATAGAGCATTAGCTCCTATAGGAGCAAATGCTCTATTTAGCACAATGTTTTCAGACTACAAAGTTCTAAAAGTTTTCTTTTCTTTAGTTAATGCTCCTCTTCAGTAGATT